>JAZGTH010000083.1:4775000-4880000 GCA_036877525.1 Chromobotia macracanthus | reverse complement strand
TTTCTCTCTCTCTCTCTCTCTCTCTCTCTCTCTCTCTCTCTCTCTCTCTCTCTCTCTCTCTTTCTCTCTTTCTCTGTCTCTCTCTGTGTCCCTCTTTCTCTCTCTCTTTCTCTGTCTCTTTCTCTCTCTCTCTCTCTCTCTCTCTCTCTCTCTCTTTCTCTCTCTCTCTCTCTCTCTCTCTCTCTTTCTCTGTCTCTCTCTGTGTCTCTCTCTTTCTCTGTCTCTCTCTGTGTCCCTCTTTCTCTGTCTCTCTCTGTGTCCCTCTTTCTCTCTCTCTTTCTCTCTCTCTCTCTCTCTCTCTCTTTTCTCTGTCTCTCTCTTTCTCTCTCTTTCTCTGTTTCTCTCTGTGTCTCTCTCTTCTCTCTCTCTCTCTCTTTCTCTGTCTCTCTCTGTGTCTCTCTTTCTCTCTCTCTCTGTCTCTCTCACACGCGCTCTGTAAACACTTGCTGTGGGTACAAGCTTATACACTTTCACAGCATATTTTACATCTACCTGTAGGTTCACACGCTCCTCCATTTGTCACACAAATTGTCTCTTGGGAACATCCAGCTGACCTGAGTTTGATGTGGTCTAATAATAGAATGATGTCACTAGTGGCTGAAGAGTGTTTGATTGGGTCACATGATCAGACTGAGTTACCTGGGGACGCTCTACACTGCTCGCCTTGTTAACTCAGACACTCGGAGCGTCTCGGAGAACAGTCTAAATGTCAGCGGATCAATGAGCGGGTGACGTGATCTGTCCTGCTCTGTCCGGGTTTCTCTTAATCTCATAAATAGGGTTATTATGTCAAATGACTTCATTTAATACAGGTAGAGTTGGTCCTTCAAACTCTATCCCATGGGACCTATTCAAAGGTTTCATACTATGCTGTGATTGGCTATATCGTACAGGACACTTGAGTCGTGATTGGCTCTCCATGTTTGCATTATTGGATAAAGTAATTTAATTTAGGAAACAAAATGGGTTTAAAGCTGACAGAGACAGAGACTTGGACCATTTGTACAGCTTTAGGTTTTTAACCTGTAGGTGATGAGATGAAAAACAAAGAAAAGTTATGTAAAATGAAGACAAAATATTTAAGATGTGGCACAGTTTCTGGGTCACTAATTAAATGTAAAAAGCTAATTTGTGACATTTTCTTGTACAAAAGGTCAGATTTCATTGCTTCTGCTGAAGCACACAAAATGCTCTTTAGAACGTTCTTGAACTGTACTAGGATAACCTGGATCATCTGGTTTTAAACAGATTTCCCAGCTAACAATTTTAGGTTGTAAGAGCGTTTCCCTAACGTTACTGTTAAGTAACAAAAATGTTAAAAATTTTATTTTGAAAGTTCTAGCAATGTCTGAAATGCCCATTTTTTAGACGTTGTATCAACATTTTAAAATTCTGAAATGTTTTAAATGTTCCACTAACTACTTTTTTGATATCTGTAATATATAATGTTAAAAAACATTCTACCAGCATTACTGCAAGAATATTTTTGAGCGTTCTGAGAACATTCCCTGTTAGCTGGGAATACCGGCTTTCTTTGCTTAGCCTAACATGTCACACTCTTTCTCTCTTTTTCAGATGGAGGATGTTATTGCCCGGATGCAGGATGAGAAAAATGGCATACCCATTCGCACAGTGAAGAGTTTCCTATCCAAGATTCCCAGTGTCTTCTCTGGTAATGTTTCTACAGTTGTTTTATATGCTCTGTGGTTCCACGCTGGCAGTGAGAAAGCAGAGCCAGTAGCCCACAGCAAGCCGAAAAAAAACTCAGCCAGAACTCTGTGTTCTGTGCCAGCTGACCACCTCTTCATGGTCTGATCTCTGCTGAGAGTCTGATCTCTATCAAAGATCTCCGGCCAGCAGAGTTCTCCTTAAGAGACGCAATGCATTCTGGGTATAAAGAACAAGCTTTGTTAGGAGGCTTGCCTCATTTATTACGATTTAAATTATATAGCAAGAAAAAGCTAGCAGTGCATTGTGACACTGCCCAGACACATTATTATTATTATTATTATAAAAGATTATTAAACATTCATGGGTATTTCCAAGCTAATGTTAATAGACATTATTTGTTGCATGACAGACAGACACGAAACAAACACTTGTTAAAGTTGCAATCCGTAATCCGTAACCCAAAACAAACAAAAAATCAATTCTTGAGCAAGTACATGACAGATCAGTTTCCTTGCCTTACCCCGATTCACAATGGAAAACGTATAATTAGTACGTAAAGTACCCTGTAATTTTATGTTTCAAACAAAGATGGCAGTAAAGAGGCAAAATTTAGATATTGCAGCTTTAACATGTAAAGGAACAAGTCAAATATATAATAATATATTTTTCGATCCTCTGTCACAAATCTGACACAATATTCCTTGAACATCTTTGAGAAACAAATAAGAGAAAAACAATTCCAATAAATATATATATGTGTTATTCATTTAAAACAAATAATTACTTTTCATAATTGCAATACTATTTACATATAAAAGGCTAAACAACGGGAATACTATTTACATTCCCAAGCATGTCGTAATCCTTGTTAGAAGAGTGAGGATTAGGAAGGAAGAAGTGAGGAAGAAATTCTCGGAATGAGATTCTCTCGGTCCTCAGACTGAGGTCCCCTGAGGATTCATTAAAAGGCCAGCTTCAACATCCTCGTCTCTGCCTCTCTCTGCTTTAAAAAGAGTCTCACACTCTCCTGCTTCGGTTGTCTCTGGGGACACGCCTCTCAATGTTGATTGGCTGAGGCAATATTTGCTCTGTGCATATTCTGGGCATACGGGATTTGATTGGTCAGGAGGGGATGTCATGGAAATGCATTTCTCAGAAAAATATGTAACTGTTCAGCTATTAATTTAGATTCGACCAGGTCAATGATAAACAACACCTTGAACGGCTTGATTTTCCAAAGCAAAATTAAACACTTTTAACCTGTTCATTTTCCGGTCAAATCTGTTTTATGTATAGTCTATAAAAGGGTCATTAATACTCGAAACAGTCTGCGCCATAAGTGAATGACATAAGTGATGCAATCTGAACTTTTTCAATTTTTTGCGCTTATGAGCTTATGAGACTTAAAGACAGGGTGGGCAATTTTTCCAGAAACATTTTTATGCTGGTTGAAGCTCTTCACATCCTGATAGCAGTCACTATGTGGTCTAAATATATTTACATCTATGGAAGGCACAAGACCATAAAATGTTTGTCCAGTCTTGCCTGTTAAACTCTGTATGTGTTCATGTGTTGAGGAGGCGTGGCCTTGGGGAGCGCTCTAAAGGGAGGGCGGGATCTTATGCTTTGAAAGATAGCTTGTTATTGCTATCCTCTGAAATTGTCTACCCTGCCTTTAAGCAGGACCCAAACAGCAGAGCTGTGTTTGTCAGGAACTAAATGTAGATGTGTAGGCATTCATTTATTTTGGGTGGAGATGCAGGAAACACTTCAAGGTGTTAAACTTTTTGGTCTTTTTTTGAGGTCTTGTTATCGGTGCAGATTATGATATTCTGTTAATAATACTTGAGTGTAGCTCTGCTGGGACTGAGATCCTCTATGGGGCATCCAGAACTGCTGTACTTAATTCTACCATAATTTATATAGTGCTGCCACTCAGAGAGAGAGAGAAAAGAGAGAGAGTACAATTTTCTGTTTGGGGCAAATTATCCCTTTAAAAGAGAGGAGTAGGTGGACATAAAAATGAGGGATTCAAGCATGATCAAAATATAACGTTGTTAAATCACTACCATCACTGACAAATCATAAAACAGAAGTTCTACAGTGTCAGACTGTAAAAGCAGGAGGTATTGTATCTCAGACAATACAGCTGCTGAATTCTGACAGAGTGGAGACACATGCAGCCTCTAGATAACAGCAAGTTCATCAGTTTGCGGAGATGATGGGTCTGTTATGACATGTCATTCATTATACATGTTAAACAGATAAGACTCACTGTGTTAGTTATGCCGTGATAAATGTGATCCTAAAGTCCTGCATCACATTAACCATTCAGAAACACACCAGAAGTGTGTCTTGCTTGTTCTTTATTTTGAGAAACATTTATGAACAGTAATCTTCTTTTCATTCAGGTTCAGACATTGTCCAGTGGCTGCTGAAGAATCTTGGGATTGAAGATCCAGGTAAGGCAGCTTTGACATGAATAACTTTCTGTGGTTGAGCTGGACATCATTTGACAATCCACTCTGTTTATAATTCATATGCAGCCTTTTGCTGACCACACAGCTGACCACGCAGAATATTCAGGATATGTACGTTCATAATAATAATAATAATAAAATTGGCGCCAAACATCTGATGTCAGCCTCTCCTGTGTCTTCTTTCATGTAATGATAAAGGGACCAAGCTAACAGTGAATGTTCTCAGAATGTTTCTCAAAGTTATAAGAAACATTCTTGTAGTAATGTTTTTAATGTTTTTGTTACTTGGAAAAATGTTCTTACAACCTAAAATGTAATCTTCTCACTAAGGCTAAAATATCCCGTTCCATTCCTGAAGATGTGTGTCCTGCAGAGTTTAGCTTCAACCCTGATAGAACACAGCTGCCAGTAATCCTGAAGACCATGATTAGCTGAATTAGGGATGTGTGATTACGGTTGGAGCTAAACTCTGCAGGACATGGCCCTCCTGGAACGGAGTGAAAAGACCGGCTCTAAGGCCATCTGCTGCCTCCCTCCAACCCCTCATTAAATAAAAGAGAACACAGGAGATGCTGACATTAGATGTTCAGCATCAGCTTACTATTATTACGAATGTGCATAGTGAACGTAATTTACATAGTAAGAAAGACAGTGTGTTGATTTAAATGTGTAATTCCATGGATTGGATGCAATTACAAACTGGATTGCAGGCGAAGTGAATAAAACAGGTGTTTGTGTTGAAATGCGACACGCAACAGTTGTGCAACTGTTTGTCGTTTGTGTTTGTGTACAAGACAATAAACTAGAGGAAGTTTATTGTTATAAGAGGAAGTGAAGGCATTGAAACAAACGATTCTCGTATAACATGCTCAACCATTAGCTCTGCTGTAGCAGAATTTAGAGTTAAGCATCAATAAATGATTATCTCTTAAACTTTAACAATACAGGGTTTCCTGTGAGTGCATGTTAGAGTTTGTGTCTGTGCTGATTACAAATGAATACATATTTGCTTTCAAGGCTGCACTGAGCTTTTGCTGTTGTTTGGTAAGAGTTTCCCACAAGGCATTTACGTCATGAGATAAAGTCAACTAATCAGCAACAAACAAGAGCCGAGAGCTGGAGAGGGAGAGAGAGAAGATGAGGGAATTCTAAGGTGTGAGACAAGAAAGGAACTGCTTGCTTATTTTTATCTCTCCTGGTTTGGTCTGTTAGTGAGTATAGTGAGATTGTCACACACACCACCTGTCAAGTCGGTCAGTGGGAATCTAATCTATGGGGAATATACACCACATTCAAAGACAAATCAAAGTTAAAACAAATCACATCTTATTTTCTTCCTCATCTTTCACTTCCACCTAAGCTGAAAAGAACAACATTGGTGATCGCCAGCAGATGTTTTGGATGCTGGTCTCGGTTTTACTGTTTATGTAAAGCAGAAGTCATTTATCAAGCGGTGATGAAATAAGAAGAGGCACATGCAGTGTTGGGTGTGCATCCAGCATTTTAAAAAGCCAGTGCAGGTACCTGGATTGCTATACAGTCCCTGCAAAGAACTATAGCCAGATCTCTGTACTCGTACCGTAGCTTTCTAAACTGAAATGCAAGAACATTAACTGTGCTGTGCAAACTGCATTCAGCACAATTTTTTAAAGCCTGTTTGAGCTGTTTCCTGATTTACATAATTCTTTTAGTTCTGGTGTATGCCAATAATTCTTTCACAATTCTTCAACACAGTGTATGCCAATACACAGCACTATCAACTAAGATTTGAAGAAATAAATATAACCAAAATAATCCAGTTTTTAATTTTCTTGCTTTGTAACGCCACCAACAGTCCTGAGAATGGTCAGTGTTTCAGATCTTTGGTCCAGATTTCATGTATCTACCATTTATAGTTTGGATATTTAGTTTTAAGTTAGAAAAAAATAACAGTGACCCTGTCAAGAACCGTAGTACTATTAGTAGTACTATTGTGTTCGGACCTCCAGCCTCGAACGTCATGCCTACGAGCCACTATTGACCAATGAAAGCTGTGATAGGGTTCAGACCTTCTGCCATCAGTCTCACGGTCTGTCAACTGTCGAGACTAATCTGATAACACTTCTGATTGTTTATATAGTTGAGGCTCTTCATCTGGGCACACTGATGGCGGCTCACGGCTATTTCTTCCCCATCTCTGACCATGTGCTCACACTTAAAGATGATGGCACCTTCTACAGATTCCAGGTCAGTCATTTTTCTTTCATTATTTAATAAATTACTTACTAATGCATTTGTGCAATAGCATACATGCTGTAATGCAACATTACATTCTTTACTAACAAGTTTAAAATAAGTTTCCTTTGTATACAAAACTTTTGGTTTTCGCGTTACACTGAATTATGGGTAATGTTGTGCATATTGATGCCTCTTTTGCCAGACGCCATACTTTTGGCCCTCAAACTGCTGGGAACCTGAAAATACCGACTATGGTATAGTTTTTTTTTTATAATTAGTGAAAAGTTCTTGCAGTAATGTTAGTGCAATGTTAACGTTAACAATATTACTCCAAAGTTGTTAGTGGAACATTTTAACAATGTGACGGAATGAAACAAAATTTGAATAACATTCTTACAACATTTCACAGCTGATATTCTATATTCTATATGTTTCTGTCTAAACATAAATACTTATATAAGCTAAATTGTGATGATGTGTATGAGTGTGCTTGTTTGGGTTACTTAAATTATGTTAGTTAGGTAAATTATGCTTATGAATTCAGAGTCCAGCAGTAATCCAGTACAGTCAGTGTAAAATGGTAAACGTGTACCACATTTTCAGTATAACCCATCTGAAAGCCCCAGGGTTAAAGTGTGTTACTTCTCTCTGTCTTCTCTCTGTAGCTGTGTACTTGTGCAAAAGAACAATGCAGAACAAAGCTCGCCTGGAACTCGCTGATTACGAAGCTGTAAGTAACGTCCTCTTTTCTTCTCGCTCTTGATCTTCCCGACTTTCTTTCTCTCTCTGTCTGACTCTCTGTCTCTCTCTCTCTCTCTCTCTCTCTCTCTGTCCCTCTCATATATATATATATATATATATATATATATATATATATATATATATATATATATATATATATAATATAATATATATATATATATATATATATATATATATATATATGTCTATATATATATAATCTTTCTCTGTCTGTCTCTGTCTCTCTCTCTCTCTCTCTCTCTGACTCTTTCTCTGTCTCTCTCTAATTGACACTCTTTTTCTTAATTACAGCAGTGCAGGTCTCTGGCTTTGTACTTCAAACATTAAGATACTGTAGTAATGACAGCGTTTAAAAAGCATGCAGGTCTAACCCAAGCTAGGCTTTAAATGTCACCCTTTGTTTGCATTATCCAGGTAAGTTCTTGCCTGTTTAGGTAGATCCTCTGGCAACGATGTCTCTCATATTGAACTGACATCTGCAATCACAGAATCATTGTTTTGCCTCTTTGTAAATGGTACATAAACATGATGGGCAAAGTAAAGGTATATTGTATTGGATAATGCATGTTAGAAGAGTTTTTTTCTGTCTATTAAAGTCTTTTTAGCTCCAAGCTCTTTTTCAGCTTCAAGAAGTCTCCAAAAGAAGAATTAAACTGTGTATAATTGGTTAAAATTGGTCAATGTTCTTTCCCTGCAGGAGAGTTTAGCGCGATTACAGCGGGCCTTCGCCAGGAAATGGGAGTTTATATTTATGCAAGCAGAAGCTCAGGCAAAGTAAGTATGACAATTTTAGGTTGAAAAAAGTTTCAGGATGTTTTAATTGCTCTGGCTCTGTGTTGTGTGTGTACAGAGTTGATAAGAAAAGAGACAAAATTGAACGGAAAATACTGGACAGTCAGGAAAGAGCGTTTTGGGACGTGCACAGACCAGTGGTGAGTGACTATATGTGTGTTTGTATGTGTGGTTGTGTGTCATAGAACGATCAGAGCACCAATTTTTTTTTGTTGCTCTGGAGCATTTGAAGTCATGTTCCTCTCACACAGATTGAGTTTTACATACCTGTAAAACTAAAACACACTGTTATTGTATATTGAATGTTGTTTCTTCAGATTTATATCGTAAAAAGTGAAAACGCGCCGTTCCCTTTAAGAGCTCACCTACAGTACCTGTGCTGATACTTACAAATGACTGTTGTTGAAAGCATAAGATTTAGATTTTTTATTTTATGTAGAAAATTTAGATGTTACTACACGAAAAATCTAGATAGATCAAATTTTTTGTCCTTGGATGGGTGAAAGATGGAACAAAATAAATCTTTGGGTGAACTTTTAAATGAGTAATTAAGGGTGTGAGTGAACTTCATTTTTGTGATGAGTATGGAAGCTACTATTTTATATACTAAGTAAAAATCATGAAACCTTTTATGGTTTTATCTATGGTTATTATAGCCTTACTATGGCTACCACTGTTAAATGATAATTTATGTGCGAGAACTATGGAAATGAATCTTGAAAAAACGTATTGATTTAGTTTAATCACCTCTTTGTGCTAGACCATGTGTGCTTCAGGGTCTTTGTGGGTGTGAATCACCTGGTGTGTGCAGCTTTTGCACTTCATGTGCATCATCAGGCCTGTGTGTTTGTGAGCTGTTTGTTTTGAAGGAAGTGTCCCTCAATTGCACCGGGCTTGATTCTTCTCATTAGCAATTTCATGCTAACTGGACTAATCTTTTAAGCTGCAGGAAGATTCTTTCTCTTCAGTTCTTGCCCATATTTAGCCTGCACAGGTCTGAGACGGGGTTTATTGTGGAAACATATGTGTCTTAAAACTGTTTGATCACTTCTGCAAATCGGGTTCATACGTAAAGTTCATACTATACAGTTGTGTGAAACACTGAGCCCTTTGCGAAATCAAACAGAGTTCAGCCAGCAGGAAACCGTTTGGTTGACACCTTTTAAAATATCATCCCCCCCCAAAACGGGGGGATATAGCAGTCAGGTGCAGGGAATGTCAGGTTTAAAGTCAAAGCAGCTTGGTTGTCTGGCAACCATAAACTACAGGCCATTTAGAGATTTGACTATTATTCCATTCAAATTTATTTCTGTAGCGCTTTTCATAAATTTTGCATTGTTGCAAAGCAGCTCTACAGAAAAAACATTTTAGAATAAACTGTTCAAACAAAAGAAAAACAACAGCAATAATGAAATTAAGAAATCAATAAATTATAGAAAACAGGAGAAAAATAATTGTCTGTTTGATTGTAAATGGCCTGTCATATTCATTGTGCTATTAAGCAACTATATGTGTTTTAATGTATGATAACATTGAATGCTGAAACAGGCACATGCAAAGTTTTGACTGAATTGATGACAACTGTGTCAATTTTAAACAGCTGAATGTGTGTGAACAATATTATACTGATAGTGTACTGTATGTTTGTGTGTTTCAGCCAGGGTGTGTGAATACAACAGAAGTGGACATAAAGAAATCATCCAGAATGAAGAACCCACACAAAACGAGAAAGGTGCTTTATCTCCTCTGACACCCCAAAAACAGGAAATTTAGCATCTTATCAAATTATTCCATCTTCTAATTTCCTGAAACACGTGAATAATCACTAAAGCATTCATTCCACATCCTCGAAACATCACCTCTGATGAATCAATCAGCCACTGAGCCAATCAGCACAATGATTCAGTCAGGACTTCACCAATCAGGGAGCTGGTCGTACATTTATGTAAATATGGTTGTAAGTTATTCTGATGGTTTTTACAGTCGGTATATGGCCTTCAAAACGACATTCGCAGCCACAGCCCGACACACACACCAGCCCCCGAGGCCAAGCAGCCAACCGAGGAAGAGCTTCAGGAACAGGTGACGTCTGAGTGATTTTTGAATTTGAGATGGCTGTTCCCAAAATACAGTATTAGTGGTGGGAATATTGGGAAAGTTTACTTTAACTATGTCTGTATTTGCCAGATATTTTCACACGTGTGCACACACACACATACACTCACACACTTGTATATGTGGTTTACAAGGACTCTCGATAGTTGTAATGATTGTTATAGTGAGCTAATCAAATTTTATTATCCCCTTTACGTAAACCTAACCCTCACAGAAAACTTTTGAAATGTGTAATTTACAAACAAATCACCATTTTTAAGCCATTTGGTTTGTGATGACACAGGAAATTCCTTGTAAATCATGTTAACATTGTTATACAAATGTCATTATACACATTTGTGTCCTTGTAAACCACATATACCAGTACACACACACACACACACTTCCTGACTATTATCATTATTGTCTTTCCAGATCAAGTTTTGGCAAGCACAGTTAGACAGACATCGATTGAAAATGTCCAAAGTTGCAGAGAGGTAAGAGAGAGCAAGAGAGAGAGATGTGAGAGAGAGAGAGAGAGAGAGAGAGAGAGCTGTGTCTTGCTGTGATCGACCCGTCTTTTTTATTCTACAGTGCTTAAACATTTTCTTATTGATCTTTTTAATAGTCTGTGTAGATACTGTATTACTCCTGCTGACCAACATCTGTTTCTGTTTCTCGTCCTCACATTTACTCCCTCTGTGAGTTCAATGAGTCTATATAGTCGCTTCTCTTTCAAATGCTATGTAAGAGAACAGAATTGCACAAATCAACCATACAATGCATCAAAATATAAAATGTGTTACATTAAAGAATAGTGCAACCACAAAATGAAACATATTTACCCTCATGTTGGTCCAAAAAGCAAGCTGTTCAGTGGGAAATTATCCATAAAGAAGTTTGTACTGAATTCTTGTGTGGCTCTTTTATCTGGAATACTGGCGTAGGTTTGTAGCGTATGTTTGCAAATGTTTTTGTATGCATTTTGTGAGGTTTGTATACATACTTTGTTATGGTCATTTATTAATAGATCTGCTCTTAAGTGCCTTGTCTTCCTCTCTTTCGTCAAGCTGTTTACCTCAAACTTTGTTTCGTGATGATCTTGCAGTTTGTTGAGCTATACTGAGCAGTACTCAGACTATGACCCCTTCCTGTGCACTCCTGACCCCTCCAACCCCTGGATATCAGATGACACGACACTCTGGGAGATGGAGGCCAGGTCTGTCTGAAACGTACACACACACAGAGAGGTTTATTTAAGTTTTTAGGACATCTCACATGTCTGTCGTTTTCAGATTAACATTTTCTGTCCCCTAACTCTACTTCTACCTCTAAATCTGAGCCATACACAAACCAGTAAACATTATTCAGTTTAAAGCTGCAATTTGTAACTTTTGTCTCTCTATCGCAATCTCTGTTTGAAACATAAAAGTCTAATAAGCAAAACTAACATTTCCTGGGACCCGACAGCTCAAATGATAAATCATTATTATAAACTTACCATTGTGAATTGGGGTAAGGTAAAGAGATTGTTTTGAAGGCTGATCTGTTATGTGCTTGCTCAATAAATGATTAATTTTACCCAAAAGTTATGAATTGCAGCTTTAAAATTAAACATGAATTGACATATTTATTAGCCTTTGTGAGCCTAGTGAGAACCACATAAAATGTCACACAATTTCACAATATTTGTTTTACATTATTCAAACATTTGACCCATGCTAGAGTTAAATACCATTAAATTACCTATATTATCTAATTACCATAATAAGTTGCTATTATTGTCTTTCCAGGTAAATTGTGAATTCATATTGTGTTTTAGTATACAATTTAGTCTGTGTTGTGTGTGTGTTTGACAGTAAGGAACCTGGTCAGACTAGAGTCAGACGCTGGGGCTTCGGTATTGATGAGGTTTTGAAAGATTCTGTTGGTCGAGAGCAGTTCCTTAAGTTCCTGGAGTCAGAATTCAGCTCAGAAAACCTCAGGTACCCCCACTGATCCCTGCTGGTGTTGAGAGGTACTGCAACCTGGTTAGACATTTTTCATCCTTTGTCATTCAAAACTCTGTTTCTCAGGTTCTGGCTGGCAGTGCAGGAATTAAAGAGGAGGCCGATTCGTGAGGTGCCGTCACGGGTGCAGGAGATCTGGGAGGAGTTTTTGGCTCCTGGAGCTCCGAATGCCATCAACGTTGACTCGAAGAGTTACGATAAAACCACACAGAATGTTAAAGACCCTGGGCGGTACGCTTTTGAGGACGCACAGGTGAGTGTGTTTTACTACAGCGTTACTGAAAATGGATTAAAACAAGCTGTTTGATTGTTTCGATGTTTCCAAATGTGTCTGGCAGGAGCACATCTATAAACTGATGAAGAGCGATTCTTACAGTCGTTTTATTAGATCGAGTGCCTACCAGGAGCTTCTGCAGGCTAAGAAAAAGGTAAAACATTTGAACCACATCACGATGTACTGAGCAGAATCATATTGTGTGACTTATATTTGAATGCCCTGACTGGTTAAAGGGATAGTTCACTCAAAAATAAAAGTTCTTCCCTCATTTTCTTACCCTCATGTTATTCCAAACCCTGTCTGACTTTTTTGCTGCTGAGGAACACAAAAGAAAATATTTTGGATTATGTTGGTAACCAAACAATAGTGGCACCATTGACTTCCATTGTATGGATACAAAACCACTGAGACATTTCCCAAAATATCTTCTTTTGTGTTCCACAGAAGTAAAAAGTCATACAGGTTTGGAATGACATGAGATAAGTGAAGGAAAATGCTCATTTTTGGGTGAACTGTTCCTTTAATGTACATATATAATGTGCATATATACATATGCAGTTCTCACAGCAATATAAATAAATTCAGTGTCTTATTTGGTTATTCTCACTTTAATAAAGTAAACCAACAGTGTCTTATGTTGTGAAATGTTGAGTTAAAATTATATCCCTTAGAACTATAGTATATTAATAGCAACAGTTATGAATGTGAATGTGAACAAATTTCCAAACGGATAATCTGTGGAAATAGAAATGTGTTCCTTTACAACACACAACATAACAGATCAATGCACAAGATGCTTTTGAATTCATAACAAAATACACAGGCATCCACTCCCACATTTAATGTCTATGTTTGAGACACATCCTGCTCTAATTCACTTATCAGCGCATTTTCTCTATAGCCCCATTTTTTCACTCTTTATTTCATGGTTTGTTGACTTAAGTTGGGAGGCATACTGGATCGCAGAACCTCATTTGAAAAGTTCACTCGTAATGTGGTAAGTGGTCACGGCCCTGTCCCATTTAATAATGGCTTTCCTGACCAATCAAACACCAGCTCTGGTCAGTTGAAGCTTGTCAAGTGCTTTATCCCACCCCCAAACCTTGTGATGTCACGTTAAATCATGTTGTCACGACCAAACGGCTGTCGTTTTCCATCCGGGTTCAGCAAGCTCTTTACTTTTCTTCTTGTTATTTGTGTGTTTTTTGAATAAAGTCTTTATCTGTGGATTCTCTCTCTTTCTGCATGACTGCATTTTGGTTTCCTGTTAAAACAGCTGCCAAAATGTTGACCTGTTTATGTTTGTCTGTCTTGTCCACAGAAAAGTAAGAACTTGTTTTGAAGGAAAGCAATGCTTCCAGGTAACCCTGTTTCTCAGCTTGTCTGTGCTGCTCCTGCATCTGTTTTGTGCTTTGCATTTGATTGATCCTTTTTTTATTCTGGTTGTTCGTATGTTTGTCTTGTCATGAGGTGTCAGTGTCGGAAAAGTAGCTCTCCTTCAGATAAAGACTGAATTAAAAGATTAAATTAAAATTCATTAGTATTCACAAATAATTGATATTTTGAAGAATACAAAACTATGTAAATGTTAAAAATGTAATATTATTTAAGTAGTTTATTGAATGCTCTAGGAACCTTAAAAACATCCAAAGTTCAAAACATCCTAATTCCAACGTTATTGCTTGGTTATAAAAATGTTATTCAGACATTTTGAAAAAAAAAAGTTTTACTAACATTACTGCAAGAATGTTTTTTGATAACTTTGAGAGAACAACAATATAAAAACATTCCCTGTTAGCTGGGGATGGTCTATAGTTGCTGTGTGATACAATATAGTAACAATATAGTGATGAGGTCATATCTGTGATTTATCATGAATAAACCAGCGTCATTGACGAATCAGCATTAAGAACTGGAGCTTTTAGTTTTATTATTCTCTCTTTAACACTGTGTGCTTAAAGGTTTCTAGGCTGACAGATGTTGCTGCCCAGAAACTCATTTCTCCTTCCCTGTGTTTCTCGCTGTTTGTCTTTCTTGTTTCAGGGCAAATCTCTGATTTCTAAGAGGCTGCCTGCTGTCGTCCAATCATGCTGAGCCTCAAACAATCTCATGAGGATAAGGACTCTGTCATCTTCATCTCTGATTGGTCCAGACCCCAGATACACCCTGGAAACGGACCAAATCTTGTGCATGTCAAAGGGACTGATTTTTACATCAGTTTCTACTTGCTAGTTTTAGTCTTTCAGGCAATTAGACATCATGGACTTCAAATATATGAGACACGCAGAAATGTCTTTGGAAGGAGGAAGTAGGTCTTCTCCTCTGCTCTGCTGTCTGTCAGGACTGTCTCCAACTGTAGACGGATCAAATGATGTCAAAACCAGAACATTTCAAAGCGTGTAAAAATATTCACAATTAAATATAACAGTGTAGGCACAGTGTAACATCGAGAAGCTTTAGACAGAGATGATCTCTTCCTGCTCTCCATTCATCTCATTTTGCATTGATTTTTTTGCACTATAATGAATTTAGCACATGTTTGCTTATCGCACCTGTTAAGTCGCATGGGATATATCTGAACGCGACTGGCCGTGAAAAGCGTCTCATCAGTTTTTCCTTGTTGGCACCCTCTGTTTATTTTTTATACCATGTGTAAACACACTTTTACTTGAAAATCTATTAAAGTCAGTTCTTTATCTGAATGGATTTCTCTTTTCCTGCTCATCTGTAACAGACTGCCCAGAGCTGTGACGCTGGGCTGGCACACTTGCTTTAAATAGATTTTGTGGGGATGCAGGGATGAGTCCAGACTGGATCATGTCTTGATCTTATCACTACTGTCCCCAAAAGACTTTCACTCGACTGTGGGGAAGTACTGCTGCATGTGTGTTTGTATTGTTTTATTGTGCTTTTTTTAGCTATTATTAGAGAGAAATGATGTGCAGCCCATGAATGGTGATCAGTTCACACACATTAGAGTAGTGATAGAATTTTTTTTGTTGGTTTTATAGTTAATATATTAGCAATTATATGATTGTTATATTGACTACCTGACCAATTCAGTGAACTTCAGATGATGTTGAAAATTGTTGAAACATTCATTGACGCCAATATGTAATAAGCTGGTTGCTGTTGTGTTTATAACCACTAGAGGACTCCAACCCCATGTTCTTTCATTAAGTCTTGAGGGATGTCCTAATGTCCTGTTATCATGTGGCATATATATATATATATATATATAACATGCCACATCACAACAGGACATTAGGACATATGTGTATATATGTATATATATATGTATAGGTTTAGCACTAGAATTAGGGTATAGTAAATATATGTGTGTGTGTGTGTGTTTTCAAAGAAAACAAGGAACAAGAGTTATTTTGTGGTCAAATGGAGATCACACAAACAACAAAACTGCAAGACAAAATGACAGCATAAGCAAATAGTGGTCAGTACTGTGTAATATATTCAAAACCAAATGAAGATTTCTGAGTACACAAATGTAAAAATGCTAAAATGTGGAGTGAAACATTCATTATTTTTGGTGTTTAAAAGCTTTCGTCTTTTGAGGCCACAACAGCTGCTTTGGCTTGTGTTCATGTGCTGTCAAACCATTTTTATGTTTGAGAGACATTTTACGTTTGAAAGACTTTAGGTGGAACCTCAATAAAGCCACTGTGAAATATGGTCCACATTTTGATGCAGCCAACAATAAAAATATGTATTAAGTGTTAATCAGGATAAAAACTGATGGTGTATTGATGTATTTTTTTATATTTACAGGCAGGTTTGCAACTGTGCACATATAAACCTGCAGCAGTACAAACAGGGTTAAACTTGAGCTGCAGCTCAAAGATGCAAAGAACGTGAGAAGGAGGGAGAGTTTGAGGAGGAGAGACAATATGTTTTCAGGACGAGTTGATTAACAGTGGGCTTCAGGAGGAGGTATCAGAGAGTGCTACACCAAAAAAGAGGGAGGAAAAGAAACAGAGGTGTAGATCTGTAGAATCTGTTTATTACTTTGTGTGCAGCTGATGATTTTGGTCTGGATATTGGCCTTCTGGTTTCGTCATACACAAATCTTTTTGGAGAGGCGATGGGATGTGACAGTAAATGAGAGAGGAAACATTCAAAGACACAGTAAGGACTCGGTGATGCAGAATGTGAACTGGATGAAACACAGATGATTAAAACTGGGGAACTATGAGCCATAAAGCGTAACTACCAGTTTGGCCTCTGCTAGGGCAAGAGAAGAAATTTGCAGGAGAACTTTGAGAAACTGTCTGTACTTCTGTGGCATACAGCTCATCTGTCTTCCGGTTTTCACGTTTCCGTTCTGCATCTGGAGCGTTAAACTTCGGACGATCTCTGACCGGCTGCTTGACCTTTGACCTCTGAGTGAACCCTTCAGGAAAACTCCAGATCGACAGGTAGGGGAACACTATGTATTTAGTGATAAGTTGTGATGTCAAATGAGGTTGGCGTGTATATGATGATGCATAAATCAAAAGTCCCCACAATGAGATTAAAACCTGAAATATTTTAATAACCTGTTGTGGGGTTAGTTCGTATATTTCATGATTATTGTTATTGTATATTACTGTATTAGCAATAGAAAAAATTAAAATAAATCATAAATAAAGATAAACATGAGCACAAGATGAGAGCTGGAAGCCAGACTCAAAGCATGGCTCAACAGCCATCAGACAAACTCAGTCATGGATACGGCTGAACTTTATCCGTGTATGAAAAATGTTAATGTTGGAAACATTAGGAAAATGTTTGTACAACCAAAAATTGTTTGCTGGGATAAAGATACACAGTAGTACCGGTAAACAGCACCCTGTCACCCTGTGGTCATCAAAAAACCCAAGTCTAACTGTTCCACATCCTGGTCTAATAACCTTCACATGGTGCTTTCCCTGCTGTTTATATGTCCCCTGCATATATCACCACCGGCATGAGCAAAGCTCTCATTTTAAACCCTGCCTCCACAGAGACACCATGTCCACTTCCTTTATTTGCATGATCATTCTGGACTGCTGTAAAAGGAAAGAGTATTAATGGCTGTCGGCGACGCTGATGGAAAGAGATATGGGTGATTAATTCATTCCTTTCTGCCACCATGTCAGTTTACTGTAGCCTTTGAACCAATCCATTCCTCACCGTAATCCAGAGACGTTCTGTAGATCACGGGTCTGCGCAGGTTCATGTGCGTTATTAAAGGCACTTAAAGTTCACTTAAAAATTTAAATTCTCCCGTCATTTACTCACCTTCATGTCACTCCAAACCTGTGTGACTTTTTTGCCTCTGAGAAAACATATTTTGAACCAAACAACAGTAGCACCCACTGGCTTCTATTGTATGGGCACAAAACCATGAGATGTTTCTCAAAATATCAAGTAAATGATTGAAATGAAAAGAATCATTATTGGCTTCAGAACACTACAAACCGAATCAGATTCTCAATTTATCCTGTAAATGAGATAAAAGAGGATGCTGGCTATGAGAAACATGAATGGACAGTGCTGATGTTTGTAGAGTATCAGAAATGTCAGAGGTCATCCATGTTAAGGGTTATCTGAAGAGGGCACTTTGATAAGCAGGAAGACTGTGTCTTCAGACCAAACAAGGGTTGAAGTTTATCAGCATTACGTAAGTTCTGCTTTGCTTTGTAAGAAAAGACACTGTATACACAGAGTAAAGAAACAGTAAAACATTATTAACACTGCACGGTGTTAATAATGCGGTGTATCCCTTGAGGTAACCTGGCCTAAAAGCAGTATCATAGTGTTACCCTCTGATAGTAGAGTAGTTTTGTGTGAATATCTAACAGAAGCACTGAAATGTCATTTTTTAAATCATTTTTCACAGAATGTTCTGGAAACTGGCGATACCTGCCATTTTAGCATGGACCCTTTGCTTATCTACAGCAAGCAAGAAGCCACGCCCACAAGGGTCCATTCCGTCCCCTTACAAGATTAAATTGCCCCAGCACACATCACCACAACGACAGAAGGGTAAACACGTGTTGTCATCGAGTCAAGAGGCCCTGGTGGTCACCGAGAGGAAGAACCTGAAGAGCGACTGGTGCAAAACACAGCCGTTACGTCAAACGGTGAACCTGGACGGTTGCTTGAGCCGAACCGTCATCAACCGTTTCTGCTACGGCCAGTGTAACTCCTTCTACATCCCACGTCACCTGACATCACAAACCACATCACATCAAAATCGCAAAACAGCGGCCCTGCCGGACCACAACTCTTCCTTTCAGTCTTGCTCTTTCTGTCGGCCGAGCCGGATAACCATGGTTACCGTACGGCTTCACTGCCCAGGCCTGCAACCGCCATACAGGCAACAAAAAGTACAGCGTATTAAGCAATGCAAGTGCGTGTCAGTCAATGTCAATGACGGGTATTGAGTGAACGACTCTAGGAAAGTTCACGTGACACAAGCCTGTGGTTGGACAAAACGTTTTTACTGACATTTGGACTGGGAAAAGACAAAAAAAAGGCTGCCCAAGCCTTATTGAGGTTTTAAGATTATACACAAAGAACATACAAACAAAGCCTAGTTTTGAAGTATTAAAATACTAGACTGAAATAGTAAATATCTTTATTTTCAATGAACTAATGAAATGATAAAGAGTTTGACCCTTGACTCTTGAGATTTTCTTTATCATTAAATGCAGCTCCTGTCCCCACTGAGGCTGTATAGTCTCCAGTGTAGTCTCCGGCTTTACCTCAGCAGTGCTGGTCTTTTATTAGTCTTGTTACCTGAGAGCAGAAGAATAGTTTACCCACCATCTATCTTGTCTTTCCTATCCAGCTCTCTTATGTGAATAATAATGGACACTAAAAGACGAATGGATGGGCGACTGTGCACCTTATCAACAGAGAATGTGAGAAGGGATTCATCGTCGACTAAATACAGGCAGTTAACAAGAGCTAAACTTTGTTTTGACTAGCCACCTTTGGCATTGGTTTAATTTCATACAATAGAAATCTGGATTTATTTAGTTTGACCAATTATGTACACAGTTTTAGCCCCATGGTTATATGATGAATTCATAACGTGCACAGTGTAAACTGAGATTCATAAGTTGTCAAATTCTGTCATTTCAATATTTATCAAAATAGCAACATTGTGTAGATAATGGAATTTATATGACAAAACCATAAAGTTATATATATATAATATATAATGACTTTCCTTTAGAACTGCTGCAGACAATGTGAGGAAGCTGTGCAGACTGTGAGTGAACCTGCTCATGAGAACACGATATATTCAGCAGTATATGTGCTTTTGTAAATCAGAGGTTACGTTGTTTTGTCTTATCGCTTAAGCTTTGACTGTCTTCATACAGAAATACACGGGACGAAATATAACTACGTTCAAGCACAAAACCTTTCAATAGCCACACAGTTATCAAATCTGTACAATAAAATGAAATTCAGTATCCCACAAATTCACGTCTTCTGTCCCAGCTTGACTTTCTAAAGGGCTGAGGAGGAAACAAAGAACAGATCGTGTTTTAATTAGATTTTATACTGATAAGGTAACTGTGTACTGTTACTGTGTATTTCATATGCTTTGTACAATATGTACTTGTATAAGGAAGCTAAAAGGCAACAAGTCTTTTTTTAATGCTTACTATTTCTGATGCATGATGAGGTTAAATGTTGTAGATAGCTTTCTCTTATGCCTGTTTAAAAATCTCTGCTTTCAACCTAAAAAAGACATATACACTGTCCATATTAGTCACATGCACACAAAAAACATCTCTCCTGTAGTAGGCATTTATTATCTCAACTCCACAAGTCCTTAAAATCTGATGAAAACTCATGGCACACTGTTAAAAACCTCTTTCTCTCCTCTCTTGACTGAGAAAAACAAGCTTGGCTCCAAAAACTAAAAAATATTCAAAGAAAAGCATGAGAGTATGAGCAAAATATTACAAAATAAGATTAGAACATTTAACACAGATAATGGTGAAATCATTTCACACACGTGCAATGTGAAATTTTAGCGTATAAAAATGATGCCCTTACATAAAGACTGACAAGTGTAATTGCTTTTTGCCTGCAGCCATCGTTTGGCATGCATACGCCTGGTACTTGAAAGGCAGGAGATACATTTCAGACAATAAACACAAAAGCTTTTAAAATGAATTGACTTATTTGCTCTTTTTTTTCCACTTCAAGTGCCAAGGTTTTAAAAACTGGGCCCTTTTTAAAAAGACAATCCACTCTGTGTGAGTCTCAGAGAATGGTGCTATTAAAACCAGAGATATATGTGTGAGAGAGGCTGAGGAGCTGGATGAGTGGATGCTAATGCACAGATAGAACAATTCGACACGGTACTTGTCACAGTTAACTTAAGACGACTTACATCCTCAGAGTGTCACTGAGCAGTTTCACCTGCAGCTCAACTTTTCTTCAGCTGTGGGAATAAAAACAGGACAGAGACACTGTAAACATGACAGTCTTCAGGCAAGACTTTCAATTAATTGCAGCTTCAGAAATATAACACACAAGGACAAAATACATCCCTTTGACTTGACAGTCTCTTTACTCTTTACCTCTTTAATGATTTCGTTTTTGATTGGGGAGGAGGAGGAGATCCCTAAAGTCATTCGCTGTATTGTCACTTCATTTACTCCTGTCTCAGATGCTCAGAGTCTCCTGTGATCTGATAATAAATTGACTAACCACGTCTGTGTCTTCACACATTTTTACAGCACTTTACAGCACTTCTGTGCAGCCTGGGATTCTGGTGCAGTTTACAGCCCTTCCCATCGGCCCTGTACTGCACCGACACCAACATGAGTTATAAAAAACTAATTTAATGCACTTAAAATATTCCTACTAAACTGTTAACTTAAATGAACTTAAATGAACTTCAAATGTTAATACTAAAATGATTGTGAGCCACATAAAAGCACAATACTTTGTTTTGTCATAAGTGGTTATGGCTAAGGCAATTATCACTATTAATATTGCTTATACCTAGAGTACATCTTACCTGGCGCATAAACCCTGTGGATACATACTGTAGTACTGTAGTGTACTAAAACGGTTTGTGTGGTGGATGTTCTATAATTTTCCCCATCTATCTGTTGTCATTATTTTGACTGCAGTAAAGTACAGTGTTGACATAATAATCAGGCATGTATATGTGTGTTTGTGTGTGTGTGTGCAACTGAATATGTGAGGAAAGATCTGGCATTGTGTGGGTCTAAAGATCTGCTGCCATGGCACCCTGTATTTATCTCATTATACTGACAGGCAGCACACACACACACACACACACACACACACACACACACACACACACACACACACACACATATTAAAATTTGTAAAAGATCTTTCTTAATGACAGCAAGATTTATGTCTGTTGCTTCAAGCCACATGGCAATCTAACACACACACACACACACACACACTTACAGTGTAATAAAAGAAAAACAGCTTTTTTATAATAACCAGCCATAAAACAGATTAGATTTTCCAAGAAGAAGGATCATGGATTTGATTTACTCCTTCACAGTCAAACTGCCAGTACATTGCATAACAGCAGCATGACAGATCGTCAGCGTTTCTGAGCTATTCGGTTTTTGGGAAAAACTTCTGTTGCTCTCTTGCTTATTTTCTCTCTCTCTACCTCAGACAGTGACAGGCACCCTGTCTTCATGTTAACTTTACTCATTCCAGGGCTGTTTGTAACCTGCATGTCTGTTTTGGTGTTTAACACACATTTCTGCAGCTCATTTTTGGAGTGGACTGCAGTAAGGCAGAGCTCCAGGATCTCAGTGTCTGTGGATCTGTGGTTCTGTCCAGTTCTGGGAGGTTTAAAGTTTAAAAGTTTAACAACATGATGAATGATCATTTACGTAATCCACAAAAGGGGTTCCAACTAACAATTTTAGGTTGTAAAAATGTTTCCCTATTGTTTCCATTTAGCAACAAAAATGTTACAAATGCTACTTTGAGTGCTCTAGGAACATATAAAATGTCCAGTTTATTCAAAAGTAGTATTAACGTTATTGCTTGGTTGTAAGAGCGTTATTTAAATATTTTCTTAATTCTGTAAAAATTTTAAAACGTTCCATTAACTGCTTAAGAATAATGTTTTTAATATATGACATATAACATTAAAAAACATTCTGACATTAATGCAAGAACATTTCTGATGTTTGAGAGAAACTCTGGAGAATGTTTCTCATTCTAAGAACGTTTCCTGTTAGCTGGGATGTCAAGATTCATCTCGTCTGTCGAGGTGCACCGTCATGTTTCATTATAATGTGAGGACTTACGTTTTCATACAGAGTCTGGAGCGTCTGCAGATCCACCACAGAGCAATCCATGTTCAACAGAGCTGACAGAGAGAGAACATTTCAATGAGAACAATGGGAACATTTCCTGTGTGCTGGGCAGCTGTGATAGTTCATGGCTAGATCCTTGTAGGATTTGAACCTCTAACCTTATAAACCAATAAACCATACAACTGGTTTTGTGCATAACACAGCACAATATAATGCTAATGTTTTACTGCTTTCAGTTGTCAAAAGAAAGACTCTATCTTTAAACCTGAGTCTGGTAAATTATGTAATCTAACGATCAAAATATATTTATTCAGCACCAAACTTTTTTACACAAATTGTGAAACATAATAAAAGCAATTAGGTCTCTACCAAAGCTGTTATCAAGGCTGGCTAGACTAGACATGTTTTCCATGTGTGACATGAATAGAGCTATTATTGCTTTCACTTATTTGGGGAATTGAAAAATTGATCCACACAAGGGAAAATAACAAAAACATCCAGAGCTAACATTACAAAAGTTCTACCAACGTTACTGCAACGTTGTTGATAATGTTCAGACAACTTTTAGAGAACGTTCTGAGAATGTTTTTTGTTAGCTTATTCTACACATGGGCCTAGTGTCCAGAAATGTGCTCTTTGCTCCCAAAAACACTGGTTTTGGTGCATTCATAAGATCATTTCAGCAGTGAGCTCATGACTTCTGGGTTGTAGGAGATTCTTTGTTTACAGTAGCAGGCGTTTCTGTATTAAAACAATCCCATTGCAACAATAAACTCAATGACATGTTTATTCATTTCACACCCCACTGACTATAATTACCCCAAATTCTTTTACTTTTACATAGCTCATACAGGTTATTATTTCGCTGATGTTTTATAACTCATAAGCCAAAAAATGATTTCCTCAGGCGGGTTTTTGTAGAACATTGCAGGTTTATGATCTTGTCTTTATGCCAGGCTGACATAATTACTATCTTCCCAATGTACACAGCCAAAACAAACATACAGTAAACGTTACCATGCTGGCAAACACCCAGCTGGATTATTATTTCACAACATTATTAACTTAGACAACTGTACAACATTTCTCTAAAAAAGCAGAAAAGAAAAATAAACCGTGAAGTAACAATCTTCACAGCTTACAGATGGATTTCCAGAACAATTGAGTGTGAGTCAGTGCAGAAAAGCAACAAATCAACCGGAGGGTTCGGTATCACTCGCCGATGAATCCAACCTCACATACACGTAAACACAGAGGCGACTGTGAAACACAGAGACTGTTATGAGTGCGATCAAAGCTTGTTTGTGCCAAAGTGTTTGTTCCAATTCTGCCTGTGCTGTAGTCGGCCATACAGGAGTGTTTCCAATACAAAGAAACTTTTGTGAAAAAGAAAATGAAAGGTTCTCTGTGGAACCATATCACCAAAAATGGTTCTTCTATGGCATTGTGAACCTCAATATATTGAGCATCAAAAATGACATAAATTACTTTAAAAACATACAAATTACTACAAAAAGTTGACCCCCTCCTCTAAACATATTTCTATCTCTTATTTTTATCCTCTTCTCCTTTCTTATGCTTTCTTTTCACTTCTCTCTTCCCTCTCTCCTATCCTTTAGTAAAAACTGTGAAAATTCCTAATAACTTTGGATTCCCAACATTCCTCACTGTTTCTTCAAAGGGCCTTATTTAGGTCAGCGTGGTCGTGCATGATGTTGGGAATGTATTGATTCTGAGTAAATAGCACCATCAGAGAAAATGTTTATTTCTGTTTCGTGGTTTACTCTGGCCAAACATACTGGCTTTCCCAATGGGCGGCATGGCTCTGAGATCCGATGAGACTCAAGCAGAGCGGAATTGTGGGTACTGAGCTGCATAATACATAGAGAAGGAGCCCAAGTCTCAAAGAGCCAGCAAAATGTCTTCAAATCCCACCAGTTTAAAGACTAAACGGGGATGTGTGTGTATGTGTTTGTTTAATATTAAGTATCCGTTCACATAATATGTTGTGGTTTCCAAAATTGCTTCCAGCCCTGCAGATTCATTAAAATGGAAAAAGTATTGCTGCAAAGGATTGCTGTTACAAAAGATTGTTTCTAAATTGTCTTTTACTGGAGGGAAATTTTGCTAAAAGAACAAACTATTTATTTATCTCTGTAGTAATAAAGAAAATTACAAAGACGTTACTGTGTTCTTTTAACATACTAACATTGTGTTCTTTGAAGTACTGGACTGGACTGGAGTCATACAGTATATAAATATTTCTAATTTTCTATTCTAACATTTTAAAAAGGATATAGAATTAAAAAATATTTGAATAACATTCTTATAACCAAGCAATAATGTTAATACAACATCTAAACAAGTGGAATGTTCCTAGAACTTTCAAAATAACATTTTTGTTGTGTAATGGAAATGTTAGGATGTATACAAAACAATAACCCAACCCATACACATATGCACCTGTGTCGCAGAAAGGCTGGAGGCCACAGTTCTTCTAACAGCCCAACTGTTCTGATCTCAGGTGACCCATTGGAGCCCAGGTATGCATCTGCTCTGTCTGTACGATTGGGAAAGAAAGTTAGCATTAACAGAGCTGATTATGGCAAGACAGAACAGTACAATGTGTTTTTAAAGGCTTACAGGACTTTAAAATTACCCCCATTCCCTAAACATGCTATTCCCAGGCGAATGATACTGTGCCGGCCCTGCTGGTAAACTAAAGGAAAAACAAGCTGTTAATGGCACTGGCCAGGATTTATCTCGCTGACTCTGCCTGCATGTTCACACATACAGAAGGAAGTGCTGTTTGCAGGGCTGCCATTCACATCAGTGGGGGTTTGTGTTGGCAAGCAGTGAACGTGTCACTCGGTCAAGAAACGCTGCAGTGTTGCGCTGCGTGAATGGACACAGACTAAACTGACTGCGCCACCTATAAATGACTCTGTCTGTCTGTCATAAGCCAGCCACTGTGAAAAACAACTACAAAGACTGCTGCCCTGAAACTCATGATCTGTCACAAACATAAGAGAAAAGCATTAATTCCTGTTTTACAGAATACTTGATTCTGACTGGTCAATCGAGCCGTTAATTGGCCTTTTAATTCTGAATAACCACGTGTTCAGTACACGTATTCTCAGAACGTTGGTTAACATTTTCTAAAAACGTTCTCTCAAAGTTAAACAAACGTTCCTTTAAGTAACATTCATAGATTTTTTTTAGCATTAAATATAACATATCAAAAATGTTATTCTTAAGTTGTTAGTGAAACATTTTAAAAACATTACAGAAAAATGTTGGAAAAATGTTCCCTAAACAAGCAATAGTGTTAATACAGTGTCTAAAAAAAACATTCAAAATAACATTAACGCTTTTATTACTTAATGGAAATGGTATGGAAACGTTTTTACACCAAGCATTTTCACAAGCGGTCTCCATTTTTTGGACCTCACTGAATTTTAAAGCATGGCACTCCTAAAGGAGATAATAACAAATAAATGTGAAAACGTATCTAAAACAAGTTTATATTTAGTTACGCAAAGTGAAATGTTTGAATGTCTCTTAAACAGCTCAAAAAACTATAACAATATTACAGTTCTCAGAAGATTTCACAGCTAAGCCAGTGTAACCAGCGCACAGTTCCATAAATCCCAAAAAACATTCCAAACATGTTAAATGTGCACTGATCAATATGTGACCTAATGAAATATTAGTGTGAAAACAATGTGAACAACCATGTTTCACACAGGAGCAGCTTGAGGGAGTGCTGTTTATGAATAACCAAAAAAAACTCGTTTATGTCAACAAGAGAGAAAAAGTTATAAACTGATCAAATGTGGCTCACGTGTGGCAGAACATTTACACAACAGCCAATATAAACTTCTGTGCTCTCACAGTTTTACAGAAACCGGCAAACTTCACTTACAAAATACATACCTTATTATTATACACTGTAAATATATTATACATCGTATGTAAAATCATATTTTAGTCAACAAGCATGACATATAATACTACACCCCAAAATATCCAAACAATTGAGAGTTGTATTCTCATCAACACTCTGAAGTTTGAAACATACGGTCTCTGTTTCAAATGTATTTTTTCGTTCTGCAGCGAATGACTTCTGAACGTTGGCACTGTAGATTAGCAAAAACATGTAAAAGTCACAGGAAGTAGAGATGCAACTTGCTCAGTTTTGCTTTATTGTTCCTTCATTGTTACCACAGTATCTTTATATGTTAAAATCTATTGACCCAGAATCATAAGAGAACCAAACGTCCACATCACTTAATTATTAAAGCTTCAGTATACAGTACAGATGCTTATGGAACGCCCCTATGCAAATTAGCTCCGCCCCCAAGCCATTTTGCTATGTGGAATCTGTATTTATGCTCCTGTGAAATCTCACAGCGTTTCTTTGATGAAAGATTGGCTTGCTGCTTTTCTGATCCCATCGGCACAGCAAAATCATCTTAAAAGTGTTACGAAAAGTCTTGTTGCACAGGGCATAGCACATGGGGTTCACTGTGCTGTTCACGTAGCACAGCCAATAGCCCAATGCCCACAGGTTCTCTGGTATGCAGCCATTACAGAAAGTGTTTACTAGCACCATAATGTTATAAGGTGTCCAAGTAATAATGAAGGCAAAAAGAATCGCACTTAGAGTCTGCGCTGCTTTCTTTTCTTTGATGAGTGACATGCGCTTCCGTTTGGTGATTTGCGTCCGTGCTCGAGCCGCAAAGCATTTTGCTAGCGCTGCTTCTTTGAAAGATATCGGTGCTGAAGGAGATTTTAAGGTGGTGTTTGCACCATCTGCATTAGGATCCATGTTAGCTGTTGAGGGCTGTATGGCAGACATAGACTGAATTTTGCCAATGCTTCCAACGAAACGCTTGTTGCCGTTGGTGACGGAGCGCACAACGCTGCCATCGCTCTCCTTGGGGGAACGTAAAGGATCTTCCTCCGAAGGTGCGTCCAGATCCTCGCAGGAAGTGACCTGGGAGTTCATTGCAGTCCTCATGCCGGGCAGGTTGAGGACGATGGAGAAGATCGCCCGTGCGGTGGGCGGCGCATTCTCATCTTCATCAGATGAGCCAGAGTGATCTACCGAAAGTCCAACTTCATTATTGTTCCAGCTGTCGCTGCTGCTCTGATCTGCCTCCCCTTGTGGTCCACCTTTATGTCTGCCACTGAACTTCCACCTCCAGCAGTGAAATCGCCCGCTCAGTCCGTGCCCAGGTTGACCCAACTCAAAGCTGCTGCGGCTTCTAGAGCTCCCCCTGGTAGTGTGGAGGTGGAAGCACGGTCGCTCGGCTCCTCCGAACCGCCCTACAGAACCTTGTAATCCCGCAAGCTCCCGAGATCGGTTCTCTGTCTCCTTGTATATCCGCCAGTACAGAACGCTCATTATTGTCACAGGCAGATAGAAAGCTGCCATAGCTGTGCAAAATGTAATGATGGGCTCGGAGAGAAACTGAATGTAGCATTTATCCAGTGGAACGGTCCTTTCCCCAACAAAGTATTGCCAAAATAAAATAGCGGGTGCCCAAAGTATGAGCGACACAAACCACGCCAGGCCAATCATCAACCCCACCCGCTTGGTGGTCCGTTTGGCGCGGTATGTCAGAGGCCTCGTAATGGAGAAATATCGGTCAAAGCTAATAACGAGAAGATTCATAACAGAAGCATTGCTGGCCACATAGTCTATGGCTAGCCAGAGGTCACACGCCCAGTTTCCCATCGCCCAGTGGCCCATGACAATATAGGTGGTGTACAGATTCATCGAAATGACTCCAATGATGAGATCTGCAACAGCCAAACTCAACAGAAAGTAATTGTTCACTGTTTTGAGCTGCCGGTTGACCTTAAACGACACCATGACTAAGATGTTGCCAATAATAGTAACAAGAGAAAGAAGTCCAGTAAACACGACAATAATGAGAACCTGCCAGAGCGAATGGCCACCCAGCGGATCATAAGCTTGACCTTCAACTCCAGCATGACTCCCATTAAGCTTGTAAACAGCACTGAGGTTGAAGAGACTCGTGTTTGGAAGAAGTGGCCATGGAGAAGACGCTGGGTAGACTCCTGCTTCCAGGACGTCGGTGGGGGTGTATAAACCCAACGCAGTGGTGTTGGAATCCATCGTACAGTCCGGGCATATTCTGAGGAAAACAGAAAACAATCAGTTTCTGTGTTCATTTCACATTCATGTCAAACGCTCATAGTGAAACTGCTCTCTGAACTTATATTATATATGAACCCTCTATAAACACTGTCATACTTTGGCTTTATTTGTCCACTTTTAATGCCCAACTGTATGTATAATGCAGCACACAAAAATTCATTTAGTACTTTTTCCGCTACAGTGTTATGTATGAGTCTGACATCATTAAATGGCATAAATTACATCACTAAGTGCATCATCCACACACACACTTTATACTTATGCATGGAAAGTTAAAATCTATAATAGTTTTACTAAAGACCAGTCCCTGTAATTCAATAACTTTTTATCTACACTAGAGGGCGATGTTGATCTATTATAACAATTTCAGAAGTATTACTCACACTACAAAAAATGCCAATTAGTTTGGCCTGTAAACAGGGGTTTGTTGACTTGTTTAGATTACATTAATTGTAGGTATTTCTGTTCATAGTTTGGCCAGTGGACTTTAGGCATTTGTCATAAATTACCATATTTAATTTTATTTTCAAACAAACATCAACCAGTATTTGTATTATTATTGCAGCATTTGCATCGACAATAACTGAGATGACATGAAATCTCAACACAAAGTCTTACCTAATATGCTAAAGCACAAACGCTGCATGTTTATTTTGCTGAAAACATGCAGTCATGTTCCTGTAACAGCAGAAGTGTTTGTCACACACTGTCTATCGGATAGCAGGCACACAAACAGTGGAAGAAATGTTAATGCCGAGAATCATGACTGTGTTTCTTTACTTGGATTCAGAGAGAGGATTGGAAATGATTCCAAATGTTTCCCAGAATGCCTCACTCACAGTGAATCTAGTTGATAGAGGCAGAGAATACGATGTGACTGGCTCATGGCCACAGACAGATGCACATCTTTACAGTTCAAATGAAAATCATGCTTCTTTCCTGACAAACAACAGGAAACACACTTAACACAAACACTTAACGTACTCGTTTCTGTCCAGCGAGCTCACTAAGTAGTAAACACAACAGGAGGCAGACACCATCTGAAGTCCTGAATAAGACCATACACAGAGTTCAGATGTTTAAAACAGATTTGGAACAGAATTCGTCCCATTACAGTACAGATTTGGCTGCTGTTACTGTACGTGGACACACACACACACCAAAGAGTATCAGAGGTTATTAGATATTGGATTCAATCTCAAGTCTCTTCCAGCAGAAGCAAATGGGTAATTAGAACAGACAGATGCAGACATTGTTTAAGACTAACCCAAGAATGAAGGTATCACACAGAATTTGATTAATAAAGAAAAAAGCATTAGACTTTAATACAGACTGTGTAGACGAATTCTTTCTGGGATACCAGTGCAAAGAATTATGGGTACAACAAACTGCTCTGTTCTAAGATCTGATCTGGATATCACAGCTTTAGACAAAGTAATATCTATAAAAATACACTGAAGACTGGAAAGGTGACGTGAGTAATTACATGCTAGATAAATGCTAAGACATTACTGGCTAAATTTTAGGCTCTATAAATATGTTACAGTGATAAAACAGTCCATAACCTTTAAAAGAAATATCTTGTTTAATAGCAGATATCAGTGAATATTCTGAGAATGTTCCCTATTAGCTGATATGTATCTACAATATCACCTACAGCTAATGAACTACAAACTAATTTGTTTTATTGTGATTATTTTGTGTCATACAAGGACACAAAATGGTAAAATTAAAAACATGGAGCCTCCCATGGCAATTTTGAAAGTAAAACTGAGAAACACATCAGCATTGAATGCAACCTCGATAACAAGAGTAAAAGAGAGCTCAGCATTAAATGCAGGCTTTTGTATATTCATCTGAGTGTGATATCAATGACAGGAAAGTAATCAAATCACAGAAAATAATCTAATTGGAACTGCCTCTGGTTTGGGCTCCAGCTCCCCTGTGTTCAGTTCTGTGGTTTTATCCTATTAGTGTAGTGCTATGACCTGAAACAAATACACAAGCTCAGAACGAGGATCACAAACAGATTTTGTGCAAAACTGGTGACACGCATCCACATAATTCCATTAAGTTGTGGAATTTGGGAATTGTTTTAATTTTGGTTGATCCACAGATGGCCGCTGATGAGGAGGGTGTTGTCATGGTGACTGCGATAGATGTGGATGAAAAGGTACGTGGGGGCAAATGCTGTGAGAGGGAAAGCTAACTGTACACACACACACACACACACACCTATAGCACCTATAGTTGTAGTAATCTGTGAAATTCATAGAAAATGAAACAGTATTAAGTTTCGAATGGAAGGATGTCAGAGGACAGCAGGTGAGAAATACTGCTGACTTTCACACACACATATACACAAACGGAGTGAACTTGCAAATGCACAGAAGCATGTTCTACACACACAAACACACACACACACAAACACACACACCTGCTTGAAGCCTTTGATGACAGACCTGAGAATCAAATGAACATCTGGAGTTTACATGCATGACTTCACACACACACACACACACACACACACACACACCACACACACACACACACACACACGCATGGATGACAAGTTTAAATTCTAAACAAATGCTGCATCTACAGTATTAGACGTGATACAGTAGCCGGATCTTCTTTCTGTTTACAGACAGTAAATCAGACCTCACAGCTCAAACTATAATTTTTTTATTATAAACGTACCCCTGTGTAGCAGGATAAGGAGATCGTGTTGAACAATCATCTATCATGTACTTGCTTAAGAACTGATTTTTCTTCATTTTGAAACAAAAATAGTTACCGACTGCAGCCTTAAATATGATAAAAATATACAATAATGTACACAAATATAGAGAAGGTAAATAAAATAATAATCACAACAAAAATAACCGCATAACTATTTTTGTCTCTAAAACCACTCGCTTTCATATCTAAAACAAAACTATTTGCAAGCCTGATGCTACCATGAAAAGGCTCTCACAACACCTAAAATTCAAATGTCTGTCAAGATAATGGACTAAAAAAGCTGTTCTGCTTTTGTTCTTACAGTTTTTTGTGGGGAAACACAGTTATCAGAAGACGACATGTCTGCTCTGTTCCCTGTGATGAACGTGTGTGTGGTGATTATTTGTAAGACGTGTGTGTGTGTGTGTGTGGATGGCTGTGAGGCATGTTGTGCTGTGAATGAGGATTCCTGGAGTCTGCTGGTTAAATGTCATCCTCAGTTTTCTAGAGTTTGAAGGAGACCCACGATTACCTCACACGACCTTTAGCTTGCAGAAATGTCAGCATTTGGAAACAGAGCTGAATGCATGTAGAACCTTGATCAATACGCCCAATCAGAACTTCATCAGTGGCATAAGTAAGAATAAATGAGAGGCTTTAATTGTAGCTCTCAGTATCTCAGTATGAACTCTTCATCCCTTTAGCTGAATAAAACATCATCAGCCAGACTAAGATGATTTGCTGCTCTTCCAGCCTGTCCGGTTAGCTGGTTTCAAGGAGTTTTGGGCACTTTGGGTACAGAAGACCAGCTAGACCAGCTTAAACTAACTACCCAGCTAACACGGACTGTTCTCAGAACATTGGCTAACATTCTCTAAACATTCTCACAACGTTTTTTTACAGTAATGTTATCAGAATGTTTTTTACTTTATATATCATATTAAAAACACAATTCTTAGGTTGTTAGTGAAACATTTTGTAAACATTACATAATTTACAGAAAAATGTTTGAATAATGTTCTTATAACTAAGCAAAAACATCTAAACATCTGGACGTTTTGAACGTTCCTAAACGAAACATTTTTAACGTTTTTGTGACTTTATAGAGTTAGCTGGAAATCTATCTTGGGTTGTTTTATATTCAGTAGAAAAGTGAGAGCAGATAAAACCGCTCTCTTACAGATTTACTGATCTGTTTTGAATACATTTCATGCTGAAAGATTTATTTTTCATCTCTGAGCATTTTATTTCTCACACCTTTTTCTCTCTTTCCATATTTTGCAGTCAGTTTCAGTTAAAGATGCAGTCTGTAATCGCTGTGCCATTAGAGGCACAGTATGTAATTGCAAAATCAATGACTGCTCATAAACAGGTTTCCCAAACACTTCTCATTGGTTTGACAAACAGGAAGTCCCGCCCCACACTACTGCCATTCATTGACGTTGCCATTCATTAATGTTTGCTGCCAAAGTAAAGTGTCAAAGTGTTACCACTTCAGAGAAATCTACCTTCAAATGACTTACTTATAGTTACAATATATCCACACATGATATAGCAGAAAGTAATTTAACATTACACACAGCATTTTAAAACTGCACATTTATATAATTTTCCACTGTCAAAATCATGGTGTAGCAGTGCATGCTCGCAACATAATGGAGTTGTGGTGCCCCTGTAAGGGAACAGGTTTAAGTCTGACCACATATATATATATATATATATATATATATATATATATATATATATATATATATATATCATGGTGTTGTTTCTGGCTGTGTTTGCTGTGTATTTCTGATCAGATATTCTGATCAGACTGTTATTCGGATGCAGTAATTCTCTACATCTTCTGCTCTCAGTTTCAACACCTCATTCATGCCTTCATGCTGTATCAGAGATGTTCAGAGATAAACATCTTTAGTGGTAAACAGGTTCTCTCTGAAGCCAAAGCAATTTGGTGACCCCATTACTGTATAGATGAAAATGCCACTCAGAATAAAGTCTGTAACATCGCAACTCAATATCAGACACAAGGTCCTCTGTAGGGTGAGATTATTTCATCAGGTATGATGGCTTAATGTACAGCCTTTACATCTGCACTAGCCACATCCCAACAGGAAATGACATCACACAACACCAGACACATCTGATTTGCTGATCGCATGAGGTGCTATGTTTTCAGGCTGGCATCATATGAAATGTGAATCACATAAAACAAACATTTTTTTATCCAGTCATCACCAGAGCATCTGTATCGATCTGTCTCAGTGCAGGTAATTCATCTTAATCCAGCAGGCCAATAAATCTATCCCAGATCTGACAGGATCCACATCCCCTCTGTACTATTGTCCAGCTAAGAATTTTAGGTTGTAAGAACGTTAACCCAACGTTTGCATTAAATAATTAAAAGACAAAAATTGCAGTATGAACCTTTTTAATGTCTTTTGTTATTTAACGGAAATGTTAGGGAAACGTTCTTACAACCTGTAAGAACGGGAGCAATTTCTTTTTTGCATTATATTATATGTGTAATCTTATGCATATCATTTCATGGTCATTAAACAGACATTACATAATAATGCTAGAATGCGGTAACACATGCGACCTTGTACGGTGGACACTTGAGCCATGCGTGAATTCATTCAAACGTATGCAAGTGACAACATGGGCATACACATGCATGTTTGAGTGTATGCTTGATGTGACTGCACAGCATGCGAGTGCTTGCACTGAGCGTGTGTGTGCATGCTTAAGTTTCACGCAAGTCTGCATGCATAACTGTGAGAGGACTAAATTAAAAACACATCTGCAGTTTAGATGCACTGCAGATAGTTCTGAAGGCTCATGTGACTTTTGTGATTATGGTGACGTGAGCTGTAAGCTGTCTGGTAAAACAAAACAGCACAGACTGAAACCACAGCCAACACAACCATTAAACATAAATACACAAGTACTTTTAACCACCAGCATAACCCAGAAAATAAAACCTTTTTACCCTAATACGATTATTTGTTCTTTCTAACATTACAATGTTTTACGTTTTATTTTTTTACATCCCACAGGCTGATTTTTATTTTATTTACAGATCTCACCCTTTAACTTTTCGATGAACATGATTATTTTGACAAAAGCAACATTCATGACATTGTGTGTGTCTATGAATGCTCTCCATATCTTCATGTTGTGCTGTTATAATCAGCCCTTACATGGCAGCCTGATGCTGGACTCCTGCACGGATCTGTCTAAATAAAGAAGCACACACAGAGCCCGGCTTTTGATTGTTTGAACAGAGCCTGGTCCACATTTTAGCTTATTGTGTTTAGACAGAATAAGCAACCCATTACGGTTTATCTTTAATTGATGTGCTGTTTAAGGGCGGATAAACCTAAAATGTGGCAGATATGCAGCAGAAATATTGAGGAAATTAGCTAAAAATCTATAGCAATTATTTCACAGATACTCAGTGCACGTTAAATTCTACATTGCATTTGTAATGATGAATGACACATCTCATCAGCATTGTTTGTAAACCATTGCAATACACATTTTATTTTTGTATCAGTGCAATTATTTTCTGCAGAAGCAATTTAATCTCCTCTGTATACGACTCTGTATGTTACGTTGACTCCTGGGTTGGAGCAAAATGAATGTTCCCTCTTCACTTTCATCCAAGCATAACCCTGCAACCACAATTACATTAAATATTCTTTTAATATCTTCACCTTCGGAGAGCAGCGCTTTCTAATTGCTTGGCTGCACTGTATGTCAATAAATAATTAATAAAAACACACACAAAGTTTTATTTCTGGTCATGCTGAAACAGATCCAGGGAGAAATGCATTCTGTATTTATTACAATGACATCAGTGGCATGCTGGGAATTTAGTACGCTTGATAAACAATCTGGGAAAAACAGTGTAGCTTTTTTTTTTGCAGTTTACAAATTTATCTAAGAGCAATGTGTACACTGCAGAAAGTGTACAGTATATTGGCAAACAAGAGGCCCAAAGCTGTCATAAATATTAAAGAGTCTTTTTTAAAATTTCTGTTTGCCCAAAGAGCGAAGGTAAGAATACATGAGGGTTCTTAACACGGGTCGAGTCTTAATCATTGGTACATGTGTTTTATTTTCCACAGCTAAATACACACAAAGGAATAACAATAAGCACAAATAACAACACTATATACTTTTTGAAAGGACGATTTTCTGCAAACATGGATGTTAATGAAGGTTGTGCTGGTTTAATAACAATAAGCACAAATAACAACACTATATACTTTTTGAAAGGACGATTTTCTGCAAACATGGATGTTAATGAAGGTTGTGCTGGTTTAACAATTATTAAACCAGCACAACCTTCATTAACATCCATGTTTGCAGAAAACTTAACAGGTCGGCATATGTCAATTACTTTGTTGCAGTAAACACAAACATAGGGTTTCACTGGCGTTTTCCCAGGTAACAATTTTAGGCAACATTATTTTAACATTTCTAATAATGTTTCCAATAAGTAATTAAAATGTTATTTTGAAAGTTATCAATATAACCTTAGCAAACCTGGGAGTCTGTTTAAAAACAGCTATTATTTTGCTGTTCTATTTGGTATATGCTAGCGGCGCAAAAATTACACACTTCACCTTTAAATTTGACAGTGAAATTATAACTGTAATCTTTAAGAATGTCAAGAATCTATATGTATCTTTTCAGCATACTTAGACGCTAAGAGAGCTGAACATATTAATAGTCAACAAAAGAGCAGAAAAGAGCCCCTGACAGGCACTCAGAACCAGGTGGTTCTCTACAATAACAGACAGTTCATCATGCACTCTCCTGCATAATTCTGCTTTAGACTCACATTCACCGATATGAAAGCAAAGCACTTACAAGTAGACTCCAAAATCAAGCAAACATCGATCCCAAACGTGTGCTTATGTAGCACAATCCTACGCTTTTATGTTACAGAAACAGCAAAGAACACCAAAACCTGCCAAATTCTCAGGGGAGAAAAGAAAAACAAAAGGGAGCGGGCTGGGCTAGTGTGAAAGCGAGAAAGTGGTTCTCTTACTGATAGCATGCACACAAAGGTTTCCCACAAGTAAGAATCAATTGAATATAAAGTTGTATACAAATTTAATGCAGACTTGAGATGCAGCTCTGGCCTAAAACCTTTCTGAAGGGCTCTCCTGAGATACCTGAGATCTACAGACCTGAGCTAATGAACTCTCAGCTACTTAAAATGTGTTTCTATGCCTGTGGTTTCCCTGAAGAGAACATTATCTTAAGGCTATAATGCTTTTCTCTCACTACTGTAATGTAATGATAACTAGCAGGTGCATCTACAGGGAAATGTCTGCGTTATCTCGAGCGCCTGACAAAGTGTTGATAGTGTTATATGACTGTGGCTCGTGTTGCAGAATTCCGGACAAGAAAATTCCACATTTTCTTCCACTTTATTCCATATAAACTGTGGCCACCGCATGTACTGTGTACTGATTTCTGTCTGCAGACGTTATGGGGCACGGTGCGGCAATTTTTTTCATTGATTTCTTTCAAAACATTTTAGAAGCACTTAAGAAACATCTTTGAAATGTTTTGAAAAGAAAATGCACTCACAGTTACATGATATTGGACATTAAATGTGGTGTTGTACATGAAACGATTCAGAAGTGGCCACTTCAGGTTTAAAGAGAGTATGATTCAATACACAAATGATTCGACAAAGCATTTCAGAATAAAAACTTCTGACCTTTATAACTCAAGTGTACAATGGCGTCCAAATACCAAAGATCACCTGTGAAAATGCCCCTAATTTTCACATTTTTAATTAAATACAAATAATTACCATCAAAATAATTTGCGAATAAAGTTGAAATTATTTTGTTTTGCATTGTTGGTTTTTCTTTTATGAATTTTAGGATGTCATAGCATGTGCCCCCCTTTGTTTTTGGTAAGAATTGTGGAAAGAATTGTGTCTCGTTTGTTTCTAGTCTTTTATTTTCCGTTTTTCAAAGCGTTTTTCCAGGTTTAAGTGAAAGAAAATATCAGGTTTTTAATGTGACCTCCGTATTTATAAATTACTTCGCATTTTTATGCTAATATAATATAAATGTCAGTCACAATCTTACACTGTGATTGTGATTGTATTGTGTTGAGACTGATGTTTAATAGCTTCCTACCTGAGACAGTCATACGGTAGAACAGGAAGGGCATGTCAAGGTACAATATAATCATTAACCAATAATAAAAAAAAACGAATTACGTTCCACCACCTCAACCAGCTTTTCAATCTGCACGACGTCCTGACAAATGACTCTCTCACCAGCACTATTCTGATTACGGCCTGATTACACTGATGAGAAACACAACTGCAAAATACAATAACAGGGTGCAGATGTATGTCTGTCAGGACTTCATTTAAAAATAATGAGGCATCGGAGATCCAACATTTAGGAGCGTCTAATCCCACTTTATTTTCACTGATATTAAAGTCTGTTCTCTAGTCAATAATAAAAAATACTGTGTGCATTTCCAGCGTGTTGGAGGGCTCAGCTAACTTGCAATTTCTAGGTTTACTTTAAGTACTTTGCCTACCTTTTTGGAACATAAAGAAACCAGAACGCAGAAAAATCTTCCCAGCTACAGGGAACGTTCTCAGAACATTGGCTAATGTTCTCTGAAAGTTCACTCAACATTATCAAAAACATTGATAGTGTTTGCAGTAACGTTAGTAGAAATTTTTTAACTCTATAAAAAAATTTAACTCTATCATATATATCAAAAACGTTCTTAACCGTTCTTTTAAAACATTACAGAATTAAAGAAAAACTTTCCAAATATTTTTAACGGTTTTGTTACATTTATGGAAACGCTAGGGAAATGTTTTTACAACCAAAAATTGTTAGCTGAGTTTCCCCAACCGCCCAGAGCACAGACAGACCTAAAAATGGAAGCTCTCTCAAACTGAGAAAGCCAGTCGGTGTCATTCAGCCCTGAAACTCAGGCTGAGGCTCATGCACAGAGCCAATTTGGATTGATGATACTGTCAGGAAAACAGTCGAGTCGGAAGGGGAGGAACAGAGTGGCATGGTGTCCGTCAAATCAGAAGAAACGGGGGATTCGTTCGCTCTCATCCTCTTTACACTGTGTGAACTTCTCAGCTGTTCTCCACTGTTTCTTTCTCGAGGTTTTTGAGCTAAACTCAAGTCACACCTTCCACAGTTCATTTGCTTTACTGTCAATTCCGTCTTCATCCATCCGCCCTCATGTCACTCCAAACCTGATTTATGGCTTTTTTGTGAAACAAAAGGAGTTATTAAAACATCAATTCCGTCTATACCATCCTACGACAACACATGCTGATTACTGGCTGTCAAGTACAGTCACAATTTAGCCTGGGTTGGGATTTGAGTCTGGGCTGTTTTCTGTGCATGCCAAACAAACACTGTACCGCTAAACGTACTCATTTTTCAGTCAGAAGGACTGCCATACCTTTAAAGTTTGTTAGTTGTACTAGGCAGAAAATAGAAAAGCTTTCTCCAAAGAATTTCATCGAAATTACTTTTTATTCATGTTTGTGTTTTGCTTTCAGGAAACTTTATTTGTTTTCTAGAAGTGTCGATTTTTGGGCTAAAATAAAAATACATTATTTCTCATAAACAAAAATTGACGCATTCAAGATGGATTTGAAAAAAATTTCAGCATAGACAAATCTATTACACAAAACTCACATCCACACAAGGAAAGCTTCTTTTATTCCAATGTGTGTAAGAGTGTGCTGTTCACACAACATTTAAATCGCAAAGCGCAGTGAAGCAGTCGAGCTGATAAAAACCGCTCTGTGTTCACACCAAATCAAATTTGACCCGACTGTACGGAATAATGATCGACAATGTAAACAAGAGGGAATATTGCTTCCTGTGGATACTGCACAGATCACAGACCTGCTACAGATTTTAAAGGCAAGAGTACATGAAACATTAAATACTACAGCATGGTTTTGTTTACAGCTTCATAAGCTTCACATCTTCTATGACTACCAGTCTGAAAAGTAATAACTTGAATAATATTAACACTTATCATAGGTTGGGGGGTACCTTTCCACCTCAAAAGATTTTCTTTCCTTTTAATACGATAAGAAACAGGCTTCAAAAATGTTGCTTTGTGAACACACAAAGTAATAACCAAAAGCTAAAATTTCTATTTTGGTAGAAAGATTGGAGGGAAAATAAGTAACCGGGCATAATTAGCTGTTTTTCTACATGAAAAGTTAATTACAAGTTACAAAAAGCGTTGAACAGTTGAGCGTTAGGTTGAACTGCACTATGGCAACCAAATAATAAAGCATTAATCTACATCATCACCCAATAACAACCACAGATTTCTGTTTCCATGGCATCCAAATGCATTGTTGTTTCATAATACATGTGTTCATTAATACTGAACTAATTTAACAATGACATCATGCATTAAAAAGCATGCTCATGACTGCAATGACACAACAATAATTCCACATCTGATCAGAGTGCAGATTTGGGGCCCATGACAGAAAGGCTTGTGTTTGACCCAGCTAACAATGTTAGGTTGTAGGAATGTTTCCCATCGTTCCATTACGTAACTTAAACATTAAAAATTATATTCATGTTAAAAATGACAACTTATGTTACCACAATAACATTTTTTAATAACTTTAAGAGGACTTTTACAGAACGTTAATCAACATTCTAAGAACGTTTCCCAAGTTTATTTTTACAGAATAAGGAATACACCAAGGAAAGACACCTTCAGGATAAAAAAAATGTATTTGTCAACTAACTTTGCTATGAATAATTCAAAACTTAAGTCTCGTTTTTACTTTTACACTTGAAGCATGACAATTTTCCTTCTCCCAGTGTACACCACGGATAAAACCCCAGACAGTTCCAGAACCTTCAGAGGTTGAAGCTGATATTTATCATTTCCGAGACATTTAGGAAGAGTGATGAGTTTTCATTCTGCCAGTCATGTGTTACAGTTCTATAATTCACCTCACCATCTGATCGCCTTTGCTTGCTACCAGAGAGGTGGAGGCTGATGTGCTTAATCCGCAGAAGGACGTGTGTAACAGGGTCAGGCTTGTTATGTAGTATATTTTAAGCTCTGTAATATTTATTTTCTTTGTCATTTTATTTAACAGGATGCAATGTCTTAGAATGAGATGAAACAGCTAATGGCACAAACTATAACAAAATCTATTGCTAAAACCTACTGATGGTTTGTTTGGTTGTTTTCTCCACCAAAATGATGTCACTTTCTGCAGGATGATGTCATCAAGGAATGGTCTTTTATTAAAGGAATAATTTAACTTAATTATGATACTGTAATAAAAAAATAACTAATTTGATTTCCTTTAAAAATATGAGTTTAAAAACATATATAATGGCTGCATAAATATACACTGTAAAAAATTTTACATTTTTAAGTTTAATCAAGTTGGCTGCACAAATCATTTTGACTTTCTATTTTTAATCTTGACTTGTGTTAAGTGGCTGTAACTTGCTTTTAAAAACTAGTTGAAAAACTGATTAACTTAAGTGACACCAGTCAGGATTTAAAATCCATCACAAGATCAGATCAGTGTAATATTTTTTCCCTTTAAAACAAGTGATTGTCTCTCTTTTTCCTTCTAATCTAATGTGAACCAGTCCCAGATCACATTGTTTTAATAAGCATTTCTTAAACATGTTCTGTTTGGCTTGCACAGTTATTTCTGCTCGGCTGATCTTTAGCAAGTCTTAAGGTAATAACTAATGAGTTTGGCTCCATGCAATTGTAACATGAGGTGTGTCAGGTTCAGCGTGACGCTTTGTCATAACGCAGGTCGATGAATAATACAGCAGTGTAGTGTAAAAGGGACGGATGTTGACACTCTGCAATTTGAGAGCATCAGTTACACCCCAGTGGAAAAGCAGAGGACCACAGAAGCATTGTGGGATAGATATCATGTTTACGTTTGGGACGGTGTGGGATTCAATGTAACAGGTGTGAAATTTGACACGCTAGGGTGCCGTTTCATCTACATGCACAACAGATTTACATAACTGTAAGATTTTGTGCTCAACAAACAGAAAATAAATCTTGGTGTAATTGGTTACTATTGTGAACCGACTGTAGCTGAGAATCATTACACCTGCTTTAAAATTGGAGTATGTTATTTTCGATACTCTGTGAGCAAATTGTTATTTAGAAATTTGCCAAAAAAAAACTTGAACTGTACAATATGAAAATGTGAAGCTTTAAAAAACAGTACTAATTCCTACACATTCATCCTGTTAAAAAATGTTACTGCATCCGATCAACTCACGGTTCTATTCTGTTATTCTTTCCAGTCCTTTCCTATTCTGTTCTTTAGTTTTAAAACCTGACAACATACTCAACATACTCAAATTTTACACTTTAACATTTCTTCAGAAGAAAACCTAAAACATGAGTAGGTGTTCACAAACCCGTTAACACGTTATTTTCTCAATTTTCTTTTCATGTGTCCATCTGTCTCATTCTCATCGCTCTCTCTATCTGTGTGGGTAGAGACGTGTTTTAGATGGCTAATTGATTCTCGTATCTCCGGTCCTCTCTGAGTGCAGCTGAACTACAGGCGAGTCAGCTGTGTCTGTGCTATTTAGACCCTCATTTTCACATTGTAAGAGTGCTCGACTCTGCAGCTCTTGAATCATGTCTCACACAGCGTTGAGTCCTCAGAGATGCTCTGCATTCCAGGATGTCGTCACTGGTGTGTGTATGTAACATATAAACACGCATTTTGTATGTTTACAGTATGTTGGACAAACACTGAAACATACAATTAAACACATTAACTGTTTATTTAGTATAATTTATTATAAATACAACAAATCCAGAACAATTACAAAACATCTTTAAAGTTATTCATAAATAAAAGGGTTTAAAAACTGTACATTTAAGTGTCTATGCAAATAGTGTGTTACAACCACAACTTGCATATAATAAATGATGAATATTAATGAGATCACAATAGATCCCAATGAGTTAGCAATAGCAAGGTAGCTTTGAAAGCATAAGATCCCACCCTTCCTTCAGAGCGCTCTCCAAAGCCACGCCTCCACCAACACATGAATGCATACATAGTTGGACAGGCAAACAGGGCATCCTATCATTGTATTCGGACCAAATGCAATGATTGGATGAACATTTTATTGTTCTACGCATAGATTTACATACATTTACGCCACTCAGCATGTGAAGAGACTAAAGCAATATAAAAATTCTTTCAACAAAAAATTGCCCACCCTGCCTTTAAGAGAGATTTACCCTGTGGTCATCCTGTGATCACTGCTGACCAAGTTCTTGTATCAACACTGTATACTGTTAGGAAGGAGGTTAAATCATGTTGATGATGTCAGTTTAAAAGAGGTTATGATGCGTAACCTGTTCACCCTCACTATTACAGCTCTTCAGCGCCAGGCCTTACGGGAAATGAAGTGCACACTGTAGCCATCAATCTTTATCACTACAAAGTGAACATGACCTCAGCATCCAAAAGTGCTAACTGGATAACAGCATGCCTTACACAGCAACCTTCACTAGAACGGGTGGACCAAGGACTTTGTGATGGACGAGCTCTGTGGTTGGAACAGAACTCCTGCCCCCATGAAGTGTCAACCAGTCTCTCGAGAGGAAAACATGCAGACAACCCGCAAAAATATGTGTATTTATATATACACTATATGCAACAGGAAAAGCGATTTCAATTTAACCTTAAAACAGGGTTCTTTATTGCAGATTATTGCATATACAGCACTATATGCAATAATACTTTGAGTTCTGCTAGAGAACTTTCAGAGAACGGCAGCCAACGTTCTGAGATTATGGCCCTTTAAGATCAACCTGCTTGTAACCCTGATTCAAGTGTGAATCAGCACCTACAGAATCAGCCTCAGAAGAACAGCTTCATTCTTAGTTTTTCAGATGTGATTTTTTTTGTTGTTTTAGAGATAACACTCACATTGACATGTGCATCATTTCTGAAGTTCCCCCCAGACAACTTCTGCTTATATGTCAAGCTGCCCGTATCCAACTAGTAACATACAGGCAAATCAGAGAGAGAGAGAGAGAGAGAGAGAGAGAGCAGCAGCACTATAATGCACCTCTTCAACAGCACTGATGCGTCTTTAATAATTGCTTGACATAAGCCCAATATTAAACACAGCATCAGTGTAATATCCAGATGGGCATCTTATAGGGTTCACCATAAACTCCATTACTGGCTTCACAGTCAGAAAGTGATTAATCATTACCACCCTGCAGGAACAAACCACAAGCCAGATCATCAAAAGAAGATGGATGGACTGAATGTTGAAGAATATGAAAATGCATTACAATATGCGTAAGAACTCGCCGAAGAACTAGGCGAAGAACTCGCCTCCAGTTCTGAGCTGTGTGAAAATGTAGTGACAAAGTTTGAATGTGTAGGATGTTAGTGGCATCCACAAATACAAACATGCAAGTACACAAAACAGGTAGAGTGCAGTATTGTGGAAATACATTATACAATATTAGGAAAAATATAATTGCATGTAAAATTGTTATATTTATTTATTAACTTTTTGGCTTACAGATTAATTAATAGTTCACCCAAAATGGGTCAAAAATCATTTACTCACCCTTGTGTCACTTATAATGCTACACAAATTTAAAATTTGGTCTGTTTCTCACACAAAGCTATCACAGGATATGACCTACAAATCACTTTTATGATACTTCTGTGTGCTTCGGCAAACGTTTGGAAGTTTGAAGGCTCCTTTCGTTAAAATTTACTACACTATTTAAAATGTAGCCTGTTCTTTTGTTTATCATTAAGTTATAAAAACATACACCGACAGAATTGTAATTCTTCGCTTAACTATTTCTTTAAGTTTTGATTAAGTTTTGCACTTGAAGGCCATGAAGTTAAAAGATCCATGACCCCTCTGCTGGCCCTGATGTTCTTCATGTTCTCCATTCCAGAAAGCCCTCATTAAAACCTTTATACCTGACTGCACACCTCTCATCATCTCAGCCCAAAATCCATGCTTTTCAAATAAAGATCAGTCGATCAGAAGAACTTTTAAACGGTTTTAATGAAACCCCTTTCACTTTATTACATGTGGACGTTATTCTAAGGGCTGCATCTCAGTGACTAAAGGTTTTAAGTCAAACGTCTAATTTATGCAAACGTTCAGCGTGTTTTTGTTGGTTTATTATGTTGGTTCCAAATGGCTTGTTAAATAGATTTTCAATTAGAATAAATGATGTAATGACATGTTCAACTTTATTTACCCCATATACTGTATAAACATGTTCTCTTCAGAGACTGTATGAATGTGTCTCATTTTGCCTGGACAACGATGTTGGAAAATAGGTTTTTAAAAGTCTTGTGGCTTTATAGTCTGTGTTTATACAGAAAATAAAAAAAACATATTTTTTGGAGTGTGAAAACAACCCCAAGTCTTGCTTGTTTTAATAAAAAAATAAATGTAAATGTGCATTCAAATTTTCTTTCTGTTTTACTCTCTCTATCCCGCTCTCTCAGGCAGAAAAAATCCAGTGGCTTTGAGGCAGGCTGAAATACCATGACAGCTCATTGTGCTTGAATTTTCTGAATTCCCTAAACCGTGCAGATATATTTCCATTCCAGACACGGAATATGAAACCTGAGCTTATAATGTACGTTACACATCTGCTTTACCCATTTCCTATTTTCAGTTACTAAAAGTGCAATTCTATTTAATCTCTCATCATAAATATCCGGATGGCAGTTTCACGCTGTCTGTTTCTGTCCATCACCTGTTCACTAATAAGAATATGAATCCGTTGTTTCCTGTCAGCACAAAGAGAGAGAGACAGCGAGAGAGACAGAGAGGGACTCTGGAAATCTGCTGTCATCTTAAAACTTTCAGAGAAGGGTCCTTCTGAGACAGATTGCTTTAAAGGATTTTCCTTATTTGATGGCGAATGAGGCATATTAATAATAGAATTTGAGGTTTCGTTCATCCCTCAAATTCTTTTTTATTAAAAATTGACATTATTCAGAGCCAACATGAGTTATTGAAGGTGGAAACACGTTTCTTGAAGATCTTTTTCATGTTCAACACATTCAGCAAAAAGCTTTAATCAATAATAAAACAATATTTCTTCTGAAGTACTCATTAGGTTCTGTAGAACACTGACATGTATAGGAAAGCTTTACACTTCGTACAGTCTGTCTTTCTCAAACAAAATGGCATATATTCTGATGGTTTTAAGCTGGTGAAATATCATCATTAATGGTTATTAGTTGGTCCAAGCTGTTTCACTGTACACCTAAGTGTCCTAACCAGACATTACACAGCAGGTTGCCAATATAGGATATTTGTCCAGTCAGTCTTCACTTTATTTCACTGCCTGGTTAAAACACAGTGTTAGGTGTTTAGGGATATATTTCATCGTAAAAATATGTTCCCAAAATAACCCCCCCTCAAAAAAAAAAAACATGAAAATAAAACATATTCTTTCTGTATATACATATATAGAAAGCAAAAGAGATATTGGAATATTGGCTAAATACACACTTCACTTTTACAAATTTGTTTTTAATTATAATCGGTGCTTTGTTATTTTGTGTCAGCAGCCAATCAGAAAACCTTCCCATCAATCAAGCCAGACGCACATTCCAGAATAATAAATATGCAAACAGAGAGTTCTGATCCAAAGATGTTTGACATAACACGGCCGTCTGACCTCTAACTGATCACCTGCCTGCAGAAACACTGAGGCACGATTGTGTTTAATAATGGACAAGATTGATGAATTAAAGAGAGACAGTTCAAAATGAACGTCAGACGCTGTGACACACTGACAGACGACTGAAGTGCCTGTAATGGAAGTGAGGCACTGGTGTCAATCATGTAATGAGGCAAATCCATGTGGAGAGTATCACAGAATTATGATTATGTTTTGTCCCTCAAAACAGCAATAATGTCACAAACAAAGAATAAGATAATCAGCTAGCCTATCAGATAACTCATACCAACAAGCCATATAGGCTATACTATACTGTACTGTACTATACTGTACTATAAAATGCTATGCTTTACTACACTATTCTGTATTATACTGTACTATACTACTCTATTCTGTATTGTACTGAACTATACTATACTATACTGTACTGTACTATACTGTACTATAAAATGCTATGCTTTACTACACTATTCTGTATTATACTGTACTATACTACTCTATTCTGTACTGTACTGAACTATACTATACTATACTGTACTGTACTATACTGTACTATAAAATGCTATGCCAAAATATACTATTCTATACTATACTGTACTATCCTACACTATTCTGTACTGAACTATACTATACTGTACTGTACTGTACGATACTGTCCTGTACTATATTATATAATACTGTTTTTTACAACACAGTTACATTTTTAACAGTTTAGAGATTTCCTAACTGTTTAAGATTACATGAAATGATATCAGGACCTAACAGGAGCAAACACACATCTGCTTTAAGCAGGCAGCACATGTGTCCTGCCAATAGCCAGAGCCACAGTTTAGACACACAGATCTGATTTATTAATGTGAGCCTGAGCTAAACAGTGGGGCAAGTGGCTTATAGTGTGAAAATAAATAGCCTGACACTCTGTCAGGATGAGATGTAAACTTCCAAGAGCTATAAAGATATACACCTGTCTCTAAGAGAAGACAATCATTAATCAGTTCCTATCCTATCTAATCGATATTACATGAATATTCAGGAAAACGTAATTAAACTATGATCCCGCAAGTGGTATTCCGAACAGTTCAGACTAGCTATTCAGAGAAAGCTTTAAATAAGAGTGGAAAAGTGTGAAATTGGAAAGAAGAAGAAATTAAAACTTTATTTGGTTCAGCTGTATTAATAACTGGTTCAAAGCTACTGTTGGATTTTCATTTGCTTTAAATATGTGCAGGGAATAGGTTGTGTAACACAGTGGTTCTCATCTGCTTTTGCCTCAGGCCCCTGGTTCTACATTAGACATCTTGTGATGACCTGACACAGTGTCAAAATGATTCTTCAGACAAAAGAACATCAAAATTTCTGGGAACTTAAACACTGAAATATATTAAAGGTGCAATTCATTGAACTAAAATGAACACAAATGTAAAGTAACCTGCAATTTTTTGCATTATTTTTTGCATTACAGCTATTATTATCTTAAGGCTGAGTAAGACTAAAAAACTGCGGCTAAGAATATGAGACTAAGAATATCCAAATTTAAATCGCACACTGCAGAAACAGTGAATATGAAAATGGACAATTTTAGTTTCTAGGTGTCACTTTTATTGTATGTTTCTAGCTCTTGGCAGCCAATAACTCACAGCATAAAACACAACGTGACTGGCACAAACTAATCCTCGTTTCAAGTGAACCCATGTTTACCTTGCACAGTTCTGTTCATGCTTTTCAAGGGTGAGAGCGAGGATGCTATCCAAGCTATGCAAAATGTTATGGTTAACTGCATTTTAATATTTGCATTTAAAATATTTTTCTGTGCTGTCCACGACCCAATCAGAACAGACCTGAGGTCCATTTTTCAATTACAGTCCACCAATTGAGAACCGCTGCTCAAAGTGAAACATACAGTAATGAAAGACTGCAGAAATCTGTGCAAAAGAGAAGCACTTATGAAAAGACTTTAGGGAGACCTGGGTTGACAAATTTCAAGCACTGACTCTGACTAAATGGAAAATCTAAACCCCCACAGGGTTACTAAGCAGCATTTCTGCATGCTACAGCTCTCAAAGAGGTTTCTAACTCCACTCTTTACTCTGCGAGTTATAACCGCTTGACATTTACTACCAGGGAGTCTAAATTACCCATGTTGCTTTTCCGGAGGACAGGAACCGCCCTACAGGTGACATAAAGGACATACTTCATTTATTGTATATTATGGGGGATGAATTCCAAGAGATGGAAACTAAATCAGCTCACTTGATCACAAATGGCGTGTCAAACACACGACACTCTGCTGATGACACAAAGTGTGGTTTGCTTGATCACACCATTAGTCAAACACAGAGATTCAGAAGCTATTCTATGACAAAATTCATCATACATGCAGCATCTGTGACCATTTATTTACATGCTATGTTCCAATGCAGAATCCCAGTTAACAATTTTATGTTGCAAGAACGTTTCCATCAATTAACAAAAACATTAAAATGTTGTTTGGAATGTTCAAAACACTCAGTGCTTTAGATGTTGAATTAATGTTACTGCTTGGTTATAAAAACCTTTTAAAACTTTCCACTAACAACTTAAGAATAACATTTTTTATATTTATGATATTTAACATTAAAAAAAAGTGTTGTATCAATGTTACTGCAAGAATATAACTTTGAGAGAACTTTTAGAGAGTGTTAGCCAACGTTCTGAGCACGTTCCTTGTTAGCTGGGAAGATCGATACAATCAAAACTAAGTCAAAACAAGATTCATAGCATCTGAACGAGTTTTGATTCAGGAAATAGCAAATAAATCGAATCTTAGTATGCACAACCTTATATTTTCCTTCCATTTCAGAAATATATCCCAGTTTTTTGGCATATACACATTTACAACAATTTCCTTAATTTCCTTCCATAATTTGTTCTGTTATTATTGTATAACTATTGAAAGAGTGCTAAACTAAACCAAATCCTTTAGCAAAATGACACATCCGTCGGGTCTATAGTTGTTATTTTGAAAGCCAAAAGCTGGAGTGCAATCATTGAGATCTTGAACTGCTCTGTTACCCAGGACAAGATGGCTGCTATATTTGGCAGATGTCTGGCCAGCATCTGACTGTCAGTTTTGAATTTCCTGTTACGTGTGTCAGATCCTCACACACTTGCATTCTAAGAATGGAGATGAGATATAACTCTTTCTAATGTGTCATACCTCCAGAATGTTCTTAATAGTTTTCCTTCTCATCTTATTTACACTTCACAAGCTGTGTGACTTGAGGGATCTGATTCCTTTAATAACTTTAATAAAATAAACGAATGGAGAGATTGCGGCAGAAGCATTCTCAAAAGAGTCATGACTGATCCTGTGCAGCATTCATAGCAGGTGTGAAGAATATTTCAGGCCGCGTGACGATGGAAAGCCAAACAATTCGGCACACACAGAATCACTGTGGTCCACTCTTACAGACTATCATTCTCATTCTCGCACTTCTCCTTGACATTAAGCAGCTGTTTTCTTGTCCTTATTTAGCCTGTAATTGAGAGAGAAACATATACCGTACTATGAACTCTATGGTTTGAAAGAAACTCCTGCGCACTCACTTAAAAATCCAAATACTATCCAAATATACAGAATGTCCTTCTGCTGAATGCGGGTTCGGTTAATTAGCTGAAATCACTCGTGTGCTTTTGGGTTGTGGAAGTCTCCTGGCTAGATTGACTGCATTAACAAATAAAACTGAATGATTTATTGTATCATAATAAGTCATGTGGACTTAGTGTCTGTGAATTTAACTGCCTGGCTAACAGAGAACGTTCAGTGGCTAGTATTCTCTCAATCCTCTCAGTGGCTAAATGTTCTCTCAAAGTTCCTGCATTAACGTTAGTAGAATGTTTTTAATGTTATATTTCACATATTATATTTCGTGAACAGACATACAGTACAGTACAGTTCTATGCTCAGACACACACACTTTCTGAAGACACTGGATCTCTGACCACACAAATGCTGACAATCACAGCACTGAGCTTCTGCTGATGGGCGATTTCCTTCACTGTGTGTGGGGCTATTCCTGGGTCTATAAACCTCAGACAGACAGGATCATTATAATGACTCTGTCCGGAGGAAATTACAAGCTATTTCTCAAAGTGCTGAAGAGTGCTCTCAGATCTTCTGACTCTCCCCTCTGCTGATGAGCTCTAGAGTCAGTCGACACCGCACAGGGTGGCAAAGTTTACCGCCTGAGTATAACAAGCAACCAAAGACGTGATGTGTTAAGTGTGTTTTCAAGAGAAATTCAAGGCAATGGTTGTGAAAAGCATAAAACAACATTAAACAAAAATAGATTCACCTGCATTTATGCTATTTCCTGCTCTCATTTTCCTTCCTTTGTTTCTGTTGTACATCAGGAGCTTTCATTTAAAAAAAATCAACTAAAACTTGATTTCTCACATTGTTACCCCCTTAAGGACATAAGCCTGACAACCAACTGCAATAAATCCCATGTCAGTTTAGGTCTCTGTCCCTTTAAATTAAAGACATTATGACAGGATATGCAAATTAGCATGAAGTCACCATGGAGAGATCCGGTACCCGTGGGCTTCACAGCACTGCATTAACATTCATGGACCTGGATGGCAGGGGTGCGTCCCAGCTGCCTTTGGCTCTGCCACTCAAATGCCATTCTGTTACCGGGCAGAGGTGGGCATTTTAGGCTGATTTGAGATCAGCTGCCCTATCCAGATCTGCTGTATAGCATTCAAGATGACACCACGAAACTGTTCTAGGCTTGGATACACAGGGGAATGTCTACCATCCTCATGTCAACAGTGAAAAGGACAAAATGTGGGTAGGTGACATGTTTTCCATGTGCCACTGGGGCAGTTAATGTGAAGAAATGTCTGACCAAGACAGATTACAAAGGATGAATGAGAAGAGCTATTATACAAATTAACATGTATGAATATTGCTTTGCATTTACAGGTTCCCCAAAAATGAAATAAATGTCATTATTTACTCACCTTCATGTTGTTCCAAATACATGACTTTTCTTTCTTCCTTGGAAGAACTGTTGTATTAATTACCTTTTCCTGTTTTAAGCTTTAGAAAGTGTATATAAGGACAATAAAAGTGTCACAAAAGCTGCATAAACCTCTTAAAAATCCAACCTTGGTTTCCTCATGAGAGCTCTGAAAACAGCAGATAAATTGTTGAAGTAGCAACGTCCAGCTTCTCAAGGAATTGATCCAATCACATTAAACATTATAAGAGAATTACATCTTAAATTCTTAAATCTATAATTTGGCTGTCAAGAGTCTGGACAACTTTTATTGTACTTTTATGGTGCTTTCATGCCCTGAAAATTGTGAAACTAACTAAGCTTTTTAACATGAGGGTAAATAATGATCATATTGTTATTTCTGGTTAAATTTTCCTTTAAGAAACTGTTAATCATATTTGCCTCATCAAAATAAAAACTTCATGAAAATTCTTAAAATATGTCCGGAAGTTTAGAGGAACTCGCAGACACATTGATCTGTTCTACCCTGCACACGTCACACAGTTCTATAACTCAAACCCTTGATAACAACCTGCCAAAGGTGCAGGGTTGTGCTAAATTATTTTCCTAAGGTGAAACGCCCGTGAGTTACTATTGACCCTTTAGGTTAATAAAGAGTCCTGACCCAATAAGATGTATATGTGAACTCGTATGTTCTCCCCTTCCCTATAACACTCAGGAGTGCATAGAGGTTACATCTATAGACTGATCGTCAGACAGTTGCTCTCCATGCCTCTCGGTCTTCTTTGAATTATACTTCTGGTCAGTGGACAATCTAACCTTGAGCCACTGATGAAGATCAGGCTGGACCCGAACAGCTTGTTGAGGAACATCTTGCTGCATTTATATTTTTTGACTTTGTTCCTCTTATTTTTGATATTGTTGAATTCTGGCACACAAAATAAATTCAGTCAAAGTCTTGCTGGGTAAACGAAGGTCAAATTTACACCAAATATTTTTGTTATATTTTACTGTGCAAAAAACCCCCAAAAACAGCAGATGAAAGGTAAAAGTTATTAAATAATAATAATTCACCATCACTTTTGAATACAAAATGACGCCCACAAGTGTAGAGTTAGTCCGTCCCACATGCATTGCTAATTCTGGCATAGATTAGCATAGCCTGTAAAGAACTGATGTGATCACTAAAACAGGCTATACTAATTAAAGCCAGAATCATCAATTCAGGTCTTCCGGGTATTTATAGGGTTTCCTTCTGAAAGGACGCACTGTAAATGAAAGGCATTAGTTTTCATCAGGAAGTTGAAAACAAAGTTGAGTAATGATGATGACAATGCTGCGTGATGGCGAGTTTGAACTGCAGAAGAGCAAAACAATTTCAGGCTCTCTTATTTACATTAAATGACTCAGGGTGGAACAATTAAGGTCCGCAATTCTCATAACCCAAATCCACAATTTCTAACTGTGCCATCACTGACATTTGTAACAAATGGCAGTCTTTCAAAAATGGAAAAAGTCACAAAGCTCTCGCAAAGATGACAGACTCATCTACAATAAGAGTTTATTACAAGCCACAGGTCATGTCATTACTGCCGTAACTAACCCCATCATCAAAATAAAAATCACTAGCAAAACTATTAGAATAAAACATAAATATATGAGTTAAAGCTGATATCTGTGACTTTTTCTGGTTAAAAATGAACAAAAATCAGACAGAGCAGTGTTCAGCATAATCTCTACCTTACACTGATTCACAACAGGACGTTTATAATAATGATTTATAATTTGAGCTGTCGGGTCTGATTTACTCTCTGTAAATGGAAAGAAGAAGATCCGGTTACTACATCGCATGTCCAGATGCTGTACATGGTGCAGCGTTTGTAGCTTGTTCTTACAGCAGTTTTGAATTTAAACTTGTCACCCAAGATAAGAAAATAACTCTGCAAGTAACCTGCAATTTTATGCTTCAAACAGACATGGCGATAGAGAGTTACAGATTGCAGTTTTAACACAGTTGGGCTTTTGGATAGCTAAGATGGATGTTGTACACGAGGGACCTCCCTGACAAGGACCCTTACAGTACATCACACTAAATGACTTTTTATGGAATTATTCCCTTCACAATGTGTAACCTCATCTCCTGCAGCAAATAATGCATGACTGGCTATAATACAGGGTAACAGTTTTAGTTTTGGACATGCTAACTGTTATAATTACCTTCATTTACTGCCACATATGAAAACAATTATGAATGACATTATGAATGACTGTGGCTGGTGCTGTTTATTGCCACCAGCTGCATTGTTTTATTGCCCAATTCATTACAAAAATCAAGAAACAACACAAACTTAGCAACAAACTCTGTGCTGAACCCAATCTGCACACCACTATTCCCAATATATCAGATCTGAGTGCTAGATTGTTGAGAATACACAACAGTTTCATTATGAAATACTGTGTGCAAAAGTGCCCCAATGTTTCGTGGATTTTTTACATCTTTTTTAGCTCAACTCTGTGTCATCAGGACCTTATAAGGCTCTGGTGAATAAGGAAAAAACAATTTTTTTTAATGTGAACAGGATTAAAGAAGTGATGAGGCGTTCGGGAGACATTTAATATCGATCAGAGGTATTTGGAGGGTAACAATGATATTTTTATGATCTTAGTTCACATTAGCATAATGTGATCATTGTGTGGCTTCCACTGTGGGCTCTTTCTTCTGATGTTAATCAAATTAACTAACCCATGTTTCCATGGCAACACACTGATTCATACAGATAATGGCTTTTTATGATAGATTTTACAATTAATGTTGCACTTCTGGAACAACGTGTAACAATATTGTATCATTTACATTTATACATTTGGCAGATGTATTCAGGGTATACAATTTATCAGTGCATGTGCTCCCTGAGAAACGAACCCGCAACCGTTGTACTGCCAACGCAATGCTCTACCAGTTGAGCTACAGGAACTCGTTGGGGTTGTCACCCAGGGTAGAAACACTGTCAAAACATAGCACACATAAAGCAACAGCGCTCATGACAAACTCGGATAAAAAAAAGCAAGATCTACAATGTGATTAATCGTGAGCGACTGCAGTAAGAATAACTATTTAGTAACGAATTTCAAATCATTTCACACAACAGCAGAACGAGAGTCATTCAGTGTTATTGATGAGAATTGGTCTCTCTGTGTAAAATGAATTGCCACCCAGGGTAGAATCTACCTGCACGTAATTCAGATTAGATTAAAAACACCTAATTATATGACACAGGTTGTAAGAATGTTTTTATCACCTAAAATTGTTCGCTGGGTTATCATATATATATAAAGCGACAGCAAAGTTTTTCGGCATAAAGATCTTCTGTATGTGCGTCATCTCTGCATCTAATGTTCTAGAACATTCTTGTGTACATGAAGCTACAGCAGAAGCTCCAGCGTTATTCCAGCTCTCTCCAAAACGGATGCATGATGTGTTTCACAGTGACCCTCAGTCTTATGAGAACACAGTAAAAGACTTTCATTCCCAGTCAGTGACCTGAAACTGTCTTTTCTGCTTTTACTGTCTCTGTTGTCAAGAACAATGTACCTTCTGCTATTAATATTATATTACAAGACAGAGCTTCTCTGTCTATCAGACGGTACTGATGGAGGCTTTGCAGTATAAGAGCAGAAAATGTGTACACATGAAAGACACAAGGAATGTTTATACATACAGTACACATGCAATATACACATACACGCAAATGAGCAGCCAAACAATTAGTAATTTGTACCTTAATGTATAATTATTACCTTTGTATAATATTGATTAATGGTTTCATCAGAATCCAATCCTAAAAAGTTATTTTAGCTCACTAAGAGTTAAAATTCGTACTTCTTAAAAACCCTAAATTTACCTTTATACAGACAAACTGTATATGTTGTACTTCTAAAAGTAAAAAAAAGTGTGGTTTTGTCCGTGACTTGTAATGTGTAATTTTAAAGAGACAAAATTCCCTGTTGGAATAGGAAATACAGCACCACAGGAACGAAATTGCGCTTGACAAACCATTTCATGAGGTTTTAAAAAATGTGATTCACATATTTAAGTATTCCTTGTAAAAGTACAGTAGGCAATTTTGCACAGGTTAGCAATAGCAAGCTATCTCTGAACACGTAAGATCCAAAGCTACGCCTCCTTCAACACATACATGACAGACAAGTACAACATTCTCTTGAATTGGACAAACACTTCTGGTCCTGCACCTCCACAGAAGATACAAATATATTTAGACAAATTTACTTGTTGATTGCTATCAGGATGTGAAGAGACTTTCAAGCAGCATAACAAAAAAATGTTTCAGGAACAAATATCCCGCCTACCCTGCCTTAAAGTCAAACACGAACGTTGCCATTGTGCTCCTGAAAGTCACAGCATGGAAAACACATTCTACCATGCGTGTCCATTTCTCAGCAGACTGCCACCATCCCCTATAAGCTCCACTGACCTGTTCATTTATCCTGCGAAAGACATAAACCAACAGACCCTGGTGGAGGACTTCTGGAATCCACTGCAGCAGGCTATAAATACAACTTCTCCTGAAGAAGTGTCATGTAAACCACAATTTGTGTTTTGCAAAATGATGTTCTCTCAAAACAAAAACAACAGCATCCAGAGGGAGTTTCAGTCCGTCAAACTGTTCTCCAATCTGACAGAGTTTCAGCTTAATTACCAAAGACCACAGCCGCCTGACAACACACAGAGAAGATCAAACTTCAGCAGAAGAAAGGAGGGCGATGTCAAACGAAAGACTGAGTAAAAACTCTTTTAACTGTTTTAAACTCTTTTTAACAGAGGTAAGAAGAGCAGGGAACTGATGCGGTCTGAGTGACACACTTATTGAACGCTCTTATTCTTCTTTTCTACTTCTTGAATCGCACAAAAACTGTCTTCTGATAACGATTATAACACACACTTCTCGCCTGCATTATGGCACCTGCCAAACTGTGTGCACAAAGCCATTGAGAGTGTGAATACAGAGGAGAAGATATTGAAAAGAGAGAGAGAGAGACATTGAGATTCATCCAGGTGGAGGAAAAGCTAACAGGTGCGGCTGAAAGCACCTGTGTGCAGATGAGGAATTCACCTCTGGAGGCAAAACAATGGTTTTCAGGACAGATTCAATTCTATGCCTCAAGAAACTTCAATTACAACACACACACTTGCACGCATCATTATCTTTGTGTCTCATTTCAAATGAATGAAATAACTTTTTCATCACTATCTGTTATGTGACTTGTTTATGGAAGTGTGGAATATTAAGATGAGTTTTGTTGGATGTTCCAGGGTTGTACAACTTGTGATCTAGCTGTGATCTTTATTCCATGCAAATCATTTTGATTTCAACCTCATACGTAACCCCAGCAAACAGATATTTTGGTTCCCTTGGCTTCTGTCTATATCTGTTAATGCGTGTCAAAGCTATAAGTAGTGGTGAGCTAACAGAGCTAAAAGAGAACATTCTCAGAACATTGGCTAGTGTTCTCTAAAAGTTCTTTCAAAGTTATTAAAACTGTTTTTTGGGGTAACATTAGCAGAACTTTGAAAAGGCTGTACATATCATATCAAAAGCATTATTCTACCGCAGTTAGCAGAACATTTTAAAAACGTTACAGAATTAAAAAGGGTTCGAATGATGTTCTTATAACCAATAACAACGTTTACACAATGTCTAAAAAACTGGGTGCTTTGAACATTCCTAAAACAAATTATTGTTTTGTTACTTAATACAAACGTTACGGAAACATTCTTACTACCTAAAATCGTTGGGTTATCGCACATCACATTTTTCTACAATATCGTACAGCCATGTATAGTGTATAGTACAGTATGTATAGCGCACTCATGCTGTATACATTTTATCAATTCATACATTCCCTGGTATTCACACCTCTTATCTTGCTATTGTTTGGCACCACGTGCTTCCAGCCGAGCCGTAGATACACTGATAAATAACCTGGTTTTCACTGAGGGCAGAATTACCAGCGGATAACCCCAGTGTTTGCGGACATTTAGAGGCATCAAGTAAACACAATTTTTTAACACACTGTTCAAAAGCCTCTTATTCATGCAGGTCAGGATTCCAATGTGATTATACCCGGTCTGTTAGAAGCACGATGCGAGCACACGCTTTACACTGCAGCTCCTTGTGATGCAAAAACACAGAGCTAAGCAAGCATGACTGTCAGATATAAACCAAAATGATTCACCCTTTCCCATAATGACCAATTTTAGCACTGCTAATAATTGATTTGCACTGATAATAATTGAGCATTGATCATTTTTTACAGCAGGAAGACGGTGGTGATAATGTGTGTGTGTGTTTGTGTGTACCTAACCACATATTGGGGACAAATCTGTATCCAAAAGTCAGCAAAACCTGACAAATCTGAGCAAACCTCCTTTTGTAAAAGCACTATAAAAATATAGTAAAAGTTTATAAGTTGTAAACATGCTGAAAGTTTTCTGAAAGAGTTCGGTTATATTGTTTACAACCAGCTGTGTATTAAAACAATAGAAGTCTATGGAATGTCCCAATTTAGACAGATAAGCAAACGCTTATGTTATGTGTGTGTGTGTTTTCTTTTGCCATTAACTTTCCTCCTGCCAGACTGATCAGCATGCAGAGCTGTGATTGGCTGAGCATCATCCAATTCATACTCAAAGTGGCCTTGGGCCAAAGGGACAAAACTGAAGCATTCTGCATGCACTGCTGTGATAACATCCTGCTTATTTCAGAGCCCAATCCGCCAAAGAGAGTCAAATGAGTTTTGGGTTTCTCTGAGAAATTGGACTTCGCAAAGAGCAACTCAGCAGCTGTTTAACACACTGAAGGGCACATGCATGAACAGGAAGTTCTAAATGGTAACACAACCAAAGACAATAAATAATACACGATAGGTATGATGCTTGCTTTTGTGTTGGAGGTGCAGAGTATGAAAAACAGCAAAGCAAGCTTCAAAAGGAACAGATCAATAAGAGCTGAACCTGTACTTTTTAGGTAAATCTTAACTAAATGTAACTATTTATTATAAGTGACTGTTATATATATGTACTTTCACTAAAAGTTTAAAGCTCATATTCATGTGCCAGTATAAATAGTTGATTATAGGCAGACACACACACACACACACACTTGAGTATGTCAATGTGACAGGCAGGTACAATACCCCATAGCCTGTACAGGCAGCCAATTAAAACCCATCTCAGACACACTCGCTCATCATTGGCTCACCGCCCTCTTTTCTCTGCTCTGTTGCACTTCTCTCCTCACCGCAATCTATCTTTCGTCTCTTCACCGGAGGCTCTCCCAGCCTCTCCCAGCCTCCAGTCTGCCCCTTTGAGGCCGTTAATTAATCTCTGATAGAGGATTCTCTCATGCAAACACACATACACACCTGGAGGACCAGGGCAGGTCTCCAGGTCTCCAATATGTATATATATATATTAGTCTCACCTTTTTTATAGAATGTAGTTCATACATCAATGTTATGCTTATAAATTCATACTCTGCATTACTTGTATTTCATTTCGGTGTGAGTGACACTACACTGAATGCAATCTGACAGACCTCTGATGTGCCTGCGAATACTCGAGCTGACCCGGGTCATTTAAATTCATAAAAATCAAATCAGCCAAATGAAATGTAAACACAACAGAGCCTCTAAAAAGCATTCAGACCCAGTCAAGATGAGCAACATCATCTGAAAGGTTTTTGCAGTGGATCAGCCGGAGAGGATCAGAAATATTAAGAAAATATACAAAGCTTTAATCATGAGTGACAAACAATTAATAGCTGATCGGGACAACAGGAAGCGGTCTGATATGTTGACGAGTGTTTTTTAGCCTGACTAAGCATCCAAAACGAATCAACACAATTTCTGTCGAATTCTCCGCTCTCAGAAAAAACTGGCTGATAACTGACGGGGCGTGATCTGTTTTGGCCTCTCTGTGTATCTAAATATTAAATATTTATTTGAGCAAATTGGAAACACAGCAACGCTGAATACAGAGAATAAATAATACTTAAAATCACAGGTCACACTACCCAGATATTTCCAAAATGAAACCGCTAACAACAACAATACCATGGTATTATCAATGGTATCATTTTTTGAACATTTACCATGATAGTCATATTCTTCACACATGACCACTGTAGTACTACTTTTGTAAGCATCAGTGTGTAACTTTGGCACCATGGCATCACACCATGGTAACTTTTTGGAAGGCTCAGCAAAATGAATCACCAGCTCACAGGGAATGTTCTTAAAACGTTGGCTAAGGTTCTCTAAAAGTTCTCTCAGTTATCAAAAACTTTTTTCAGGAACAATAATAGAAAGTTTCTTAATGTTATTTATCACTTCTCTCAAAAATGGCATTCATAAGTTGTTAGTGGAACAATTATACATTTTTTAAGAAATTAAGAAACATTTTTGAATAACATTTAAAAATTGTTTTGAATGTTTCAATAACTTTCAAAAAAATATTCTTTTGTTTTCATTGCTTAACTGTAACATTAATAGTCTTTCAACCTAAAATTGTCTCCCGCAGTGATGAACAATCCATTTCCATTTATACAGTCATAAATCATAAATAACATGTTCTCAGGTTCTCTCAAAGTAATCAAAAATGCTCCTGCAGTAACGTTAGAAAAAAAAGTAATTATATATCATATATATCAATAATTCTTAAGTTGTTACTGGAACGTTTTAAAAAGGTTACAGAATTAAATAAGTTTGAATAATGTTCTTAAAACAGTAACATTAATACAAGGCCAAAAAAATCCTGGAGGTTTTGAACATTCCTAGAACATTAAAAATATTTTAATGTTTTTATTACTTGATGGAAATGTTAGGGAAACGTTCTTGAAACCTAAAACTGTTAGCTGGGAGCATGATATTTTGTTATCCGATGGAGTGGCATTCGTGCATTTAAAGGTGAGGCTTAGTATCCAAATACCGTTTGAGGACACTGTAAAAAAATGTTCAGGAGTGCTGTGTTAATTCAGGTAACTCACCCTGTGGAGTTTGGCTTGTTACAGGAGGTCACCTTCTCACAGGAGGGTTCAGGTAAGGCTCTACCTGAGGCTCCGGTTGGCATGGAGACATGACATGAAACAGGTTCATAATCCCCGGGACCTGCAGTCGCACACACAAAACACACATTCCCAGTCTGAATGTTTGATCCGAAGAAAAATCAAAGTCTGTCAGAGCGTGTCACTCTGGTCTGTGTTCAGAAATTCCCATCAACAAGTAAATAATTCATCGTCTATCAATCATTTTTTTGTTCAGAGATCAAAGTATCATTGGAAATTTCGCTGGTTCATAACTTGACCTGAATTCCTGAGATTCATAATTTGAGCACATTTTAACTAAATTTCTCTAATCAATTAAAGATATCATGGGGTGTGATTCCATTACAGTAGAAGGCCACAGTGTTTTACAGCAGGTTAAAAAGACAATTAAAATTGATTGTTTGCCTTTATGTGAAAGAGCCCTATAATCATAATCCATGATTGTGCAGTTACAATCTGATTGGCTGCTACCAGGTTGATGCATTAAGTTCTTCTAAGATGAAACTAACTGTGGTTGGTCACTCCACATGTCAATCAGACTGTGTTCCTAATGGCGGCTCTTGTGCATAATTTGCGATTTACCCGAGACTTTACACTCAGACAAAAGTCAGGTTACACAAGACCGTTCTGATCGCAGAGTTTGGACTGAGTATTGAATCAGTAAAATCTCAGCACCCCGCTGAATCTCACAATGAAATCTGCTTTTCTAATATGCTAATCTGCTGTTCAATTTCAGGATGAGAATTTTTCCTCATCAGGTGGTACAAGTATCGTGCTAATGAGTGTGATCAAAAGCAAGAGACACCAGGCAGGAAAATGTCTCATTATTAAAGAACTGGAATTCACAAACTTAAAATGCATCTTAGCAGGTCATTTATACAACACACACACACACTGGGGACTGTGGGGACTTTTAATAGACACAATGACTTTAAACTCTACAAACTGTATATTCTATCCCCTAACCCTCACCCTACCACTAAACCTAACCCTCACAAAAACCTTTTTGCATTTTTACATTTAAAAAAAAACATCATTTAGTATGTTTAATAAGCAATTTCCCTTGTGGGGACTGCTGATTGGTTTGCATTTTTGCGTAGTGTCATTTCCATTTTTCTACACTATCTTATCAGAAGTGAATTTCTTTGTTACTCTTTATCTATGGGATCGGTTTCAGCTATGTGGTCCAAAATCAACAAAGCACAATAGCGCAGACGAGAGATAATGAAGGTTTTAATGAGAATTCATTAACAATAAAATGGGTTAGAATCATAAAGTGAAAACAGAAAGACAGAATATATTAGCTATCAGGTCTCCTAACATGCAAAATGTATGAGCATCTCCCTCTCGCCGAAGACCAACAGACCACCGCAGAACTAAAAAAAAGACCACCGGAAATCATCCACAAAGACAGACCCTCTATACTGGCAAAAGCATCCACTATGAGAAAAGGCCTACAGCATGTTTTTATCATAGACAGTCAGGCTCATGCGACTGTCGTAATAATGCCCATAAACTGAATTAATTATGATGTGCCTAAAATAATGATGTTGCAGAACGCTGTATAAAAGGAAAGGGAGAGTCCCAGCTAACAATTTTAGGTTGTAAGAATGTTTCCCTAACGTTCCCGTTAATTAAAAAAAAATTATTTTGAATGTTTAAGGAATGTTCAAATCATCCAGGTTTTTTAGACATTGTATTAACATTATTGATCGGTTATAAGAACATTTTTCTCTCCAGCAAAATGAATAATCATTAATATAGTATGGAAAATAATTATGCTTTCAGAAAGATAAGAGTTTGTTTTCACCAATATCATATCATATTGTGCATATACAAAAATCCAAAAAAATTTAAACACAGCAGCAGGCCTGTGTCATTCCCATGGGTAAAAGAGTAAACATTAATATAAAACAGTTACTGGATTTTTGTTGCTGTGTTTAGATGTCTGTGTTAACACAGTAAAAGTTAATACCAGCTATTCACTGTTAAAATCATTTTTAACATATAGGTATATAAGGGACACAAATGGCTCTTTTTCAGAACGACTCTGAGGTAGTGAATTATTAACGAATCATGAGGGAACAAATGGATTGATCAAGATGACAGAATGAATTTCATCTTTCCAGATTATACGTCACCTTTTTAGGAGACGAACCCGGGACACAGCAGGGTTTTTGACTAATTACTTGGGACACACAATTTCTGCTCATGTCAGAGCAAAAACTGGTCCAACATGGAAGCCAACAAACTGAGCGTGACACCCTAAACCAGGCCAGCTTCAAACCTAACCAAAGCAACAGCTGTGACACAGGCAGCAGGGCCGGGTTATTTGAAATTCACTTCATTATTTACTGGTGTCCTGTGTGTCCTTGCTATTTCCACTACACGACAAAATTTATATTACAAGACAAAGTATCAGTTGGAATAATATAACGTCAGGAGAGATAGGAAGAGATATTTTGTATTGTGAGCCACTTGTAGCTCACAACAGAGATGCAGGAAGGCAATGCTAAGATACGGTGATAAAGAGAGATATCACACAGCAATCACAATTTTAGGTTGTAAGAACATTTCTCTAATGGGAACAAAAACGTTAAAAATGCTATTTTCTAGGAACATTTAGATGTTGTATTACCGTTATTGGTTGGTTATAAGTAACATTCATTCTGTAACATTTTTAAAACGTTCTATTAACAGCTTAAGAATAATGTTTTTGATATATGATATTTAATGTTTAAAAAACAAACTACTAACGTTACCGCAAGGAACTTTAAAAACAGAGAACCTTTAGAGAATGTTAGCCAACTTTCTGATGTTCCCTGTTAGCTGGGCACAAGCACAATTTTCACCTAAAACATTCAGCAAAAGGTTTTTAGGTTTTAGGCTATAAAAATGAAGTGAAAGTGTTTGGACATCTTATTAAACTTAATGGAACATGTCTATAGTAAATGTGCTGAAATACACGAGGGGTTACACAGCTTACCAGAGGGGAACTGAAACATCTATTACAAATAAACTTGGGCTTAAATCGCAAAAATGGCAGACAGGAAGTCCAGCATCACTTGTTTGCAGATGCCACAGCACACACCGCACGTAGCCCACACAGATTTTTCAAAGATCTGGTCTGCTCTATCAAAACACATTTCCAGATCTTGTCAAAGATAGCAAATATCCTATCACACCCACAGCAATGAGAACCAGGGCTTCGTCTAAAGCATCACTTCTGCTACTGATGTTGTTTAATCTGAAACAAATGTTATTGATGTTATATACGTTTCCCTAACGTTTCCATTAAGTAATACTAATGTTAAAAATGTCATTATGAAAGTTCTAGTAACGTTCATAACGTCCAGTTTTTAGGCATTGTATTAACATTACTGTTTGGTTATAATAACATTATTCCACCTTTTTAAAACATTCCACTAACAACTTAAGAATAACGTTTTTAAACAAATAACTTTGATAACTTTGGTCCCTGTTAGCTGGAGATACATTCACAACACAATCAAAAATGCACCAGATGAAGCTCAGATCGAACCTAGATGTATAGAGCTAAAAGCAACTCCTGAGAAATCTATTTAATAATAACAATACAAAATTACATCTCTTATAGAGAAACCACTCCTGAAAAGTCCTTTATTAAGTCTATTGCTATCGTGAAGCGCCACGTTCCCCGCTGAATCACTTGAGAACATGCGGTTCTGTGTGGTCTCTGAGGACAGAAAACGCTTGTGTTGACTGCAGATTGAGTTTAGACAGCAGACCCTCAAACTAATTAAACAGCATCTGATCACGGTGGGGCAGCAGGAATAACGGATAAATTAAAACAAAGAGGCCAAACGAAAGACAGAAGATAAACAGAGCAGAAGAGTGTGTCAGGGAAATAATAAAAGCTGGTATAGGGAAACAGAGAGCGGGAGACCTCATCAGTCATCCAGCGCAGACAGATTTGACTTAGATTGACAGCTGTTATAGCAGATTCTATCTTACACCCATCAGATAAGTGAGGAAACACATAAGCCTGTCTAGAGGGGTCATTTGCTACATGTACATGCCTGTGCCGTGCATGTGTGCACTGGTGCGTGTGGTCATAGTGGTAGTTAGCAGTAGTTTTGTTCATGGTTCGAGGATGAGACTAATTTAACTGCCTTTAACCAAGCAAAATACAATATAGTTTGATTGGACACACAACCCTTAACCTCATCTTAAAAATACATTTTACATGTTGACAAGCTGTTTTATGTTGCTGTCCTAACTATACATATTATACCGTGTGGCTGATTTTATTATGTGCATTTACAGTAGAATTTGGGTCGTGGTACTGTACAGTAATCAAAACAGGCTGGCAACCCATCCTTGAGCTGCAACCCATGAGATGGAATCGCTGCTGTAAGACGCTCATCTTACTGTTCAGCAAACAAGTTTTTCAGTTTAAACTTACCAATGATAATAACTTTCATAAAATACGATCATAAAATTCGGTCTGCATGCAGTGATTGGACGGCCATTTCATTGTCCTGCACCTTCGACAGAAGATATGAAAACATATATATATTAATATAAGATCATGTTATTTTGCAATTGCCATCAGGATGTGAAAAGCCTTTCAACCAGCATAGCAAAAACTGTTTCTGGAACGATAGCCTAATAATCATCTTTAATAATTTGCTCTGAAATTGCATCACAGCTGCATTTTAAAAAAATATGATATTTTGCCTCATATTTTTCAGGCTAGCCCTGTTTGCTTGCATCTTCCACAGAGGTCTAGACCGAATCTACGCTGTGCTGTTTTCCCTGCGTCCTTCCCGAGCAGAACCAAAGTCTAATTTTCTTGAGATGTTTGAGGTCCGCTGGAGACGGCGCTGAATGAATGCCTCATTAACTCCTGCACACAAACTCAGCAAGCTTGTGATTGTAGAAAATGAATTTATGCAGGTTTATGCCAGACATAACATCAAACTCATTGCCGGAAAATTACAAGAGGCTGGAAACAGGAGGGAAGTTGAAAAAAGAGAGAGGGAAATGCGGAAAGACTGACCTGTACTTCTCTCTTCATGCTGAAACCCAAATTACAGATGCTCTGGTCACGGGGTCCAGCATCAACAGCGAAACTGAGCCCTAATTCTGAGCCCTAATTCTTCTTTCAGACAGATGACCCAGCTGACAATTTTAGGTTGTAAGAACGTTTCCCTAACCTTTCCATTAAGTAACAAAAATGTTATAAAGGTTAGTTTGAATGTTCTATGAAAGTTCAAAACATCCAAATGTTGTATTAACATTATGTTTTGGTTATAAGAATTCTGTAACTTTTAAAATGTCCACTAACATCTTAAGACTAACGTCTAATAAGAATGTTCCCTGTAAGCTGGGGAATCGGGCTGCGGTTTCCTCCGTAAGGTGCGTGGGGTCACATGGGAGTTGATGTAATCAAAATGAACTTGGCAGCACATTAGGTGAGGCAGGTTTGGTGTGTACAAAAACATTAATTTCATTGATCGTTAATGTGTTGAAATCATATTTTTCCAAGATCAAACCAGGTTCACAGAGGGGCAGTGGGACTTAATTCATACGGTGATTCTTATTACACAATTGGTTTAAAACAATCCCACTATTTATAAACATTTTCATGAGTTATAAGTGTGAAACTGACACTAGGTAACCTTATTTGGTAATTTTAGCCAGCTGTACAAAGACTTGTGATTGAACAAACTACATAACTCCACCTGACGGTTCGGAGCTGTGGGGTGTTTGTATTGCTGTGTGAATTGACTGCTGTTGGTGAAGAGAAATAGACCCCCGCAGTGGCAACATTATCAGTGTTGATTTGGGGCTCTGATGTCTGAGCACCTCAATCACTGGTGTTTGTTCTCTTCCTGAATCAGGAGATGGATGAAGAGCTGGAGAATGACAGAAGAACATGCGTTAAGTCTGACATCATGAAGGGCAGTCACGACATCGTAAGCCAGCTCAGAATGAAGAAAGTGAAAGGGCAGACATGAGAAGTAAAATTCAGTTTTTTTTTGTTTTTTACTGACCTCCTATTAGATCCTTTACCAATGATGCAGACAGGATAAAATCCAGAATACACAGCAGCCAGTATAAACAAATCAGAAGTGAATTTGACTCCACTTCTACAATTCTTAGCCAATATAATAGCTCAGGAATTCTCTTTAAATTTACCAGTAGAAATAGGGTGAAATAGATTAAAAGAAATACACTCACTGAAGTTATGGTTGTGTTTTCAATCCAATCAGTTTAACATAAACAGGTCAGAAATCTCTGAAATCAATAATTCTGAGGCCGGACATTGACTGCCTCACATTGCACTGCGTGTTTCCTGGCTAGCTACAGGCTACCACTACCTACATTTATAAAACAGATCAGATGTATCTCTCTGCTGTGTTCAAACAGGGCACCCATATTTATTAAAGATGATAATATAGTGAAGCAATGCACTTAGAAGCCCAGGGCAGGAAAAGCATATTTTTGCTTGTAGAAACCAGAAACTTATACTCTGTATCAGTACAGGCCAGTTTCCTGGGCACAGATTCATTTTAGTCTGGAATTCAAGTTCTCAGTTCTTCAAGTCTTGTATGCAGAATAATCCAGTGCAAAGAATAATCTGTGGCTATGCAACCAAACTCATTCATCTTCAGATCTAGAAGCTTCACCCTAAACTTCACCTGCCCAGAGAGAATTTCCATGTTAATATGCGTCTAATGTGAATGGAATCCAAGATCTGATTTCTGAACAGTGCAGACATCCCTTCATTATAAGGTAATAGCGAACGTTTGTCGTGTTTCCCGGCAAACAACAAAGCCAGGGCTTGGGAATCCTTCCAAACTGAAGGCTCTGACTCATCCTTTATCTCCTCCTCAATGTCACAAAATATGATTTATGATGCATTTAATTATATTTGCTAAAAATCATAATCAGCCATGAAAAGCCAAAGTCATCGTCCCTCACAAGTCATTTTTTTCCTTCACTCTGGCTAACATATGAGAAAAAAGAGACTCTCCTGATCACAAACAGGGCTAAATGAAGTTTAGTATTACGCACCACATATACAGTACCGGCCAAATACCAAAAAGTCATAAATATAAATAAGTAAAGAGGATTAAAAGTTAATGAACAGAATCAAATATTATTCTTATATGGCTGCTAGATTCGAACCCCAAAACTACATTTATTGGACTGAAAAGATGAAAGAAGAAAGAAATATCAGGGAATATAAACATAAAAGCAGTTGCTTACAGACAGAAAAAAAAAAAATAACTTTGGTTATTTTCAGAACAGCATCATAAAAATCCACTCCTTCAACTGTTGCACAGTAAGGATATGGTGTATACATTGTGCACAAATGTACATTTTGTACATATTCAATCCCTCTTATTTTTAATAGTGTGACGCAGAATGCAGTATGCAATGATAAATATGTTATATTTATCAAAACATAGTTTTTACATGACCATATTATTTTTGTCATATGATTTCATTACGTTCAGTAGGGAATTTTTATGCTTAGAGAACCACTGCATACTATGCACAGAGTGTGTGTGTGAAACAGAGAAGAGATAAAATGAAACTAAGACACACATTCTACACCAAAAAAAGAAATAAATTATACATTGTAGGAAAACTAATTCCTGAGGCTGAGGAAGCTCCTTCACTCCAAAAAGTTAATTCTTATTCCTTATCTGTTGTAGCTTGTCTATATTAACAGCGTATTAAAGTAAATCAGTTTGATTCCCAGGGAACACACACTGATCAAATGTATAGCTGGAATACACAGTAAATCGCTTTGGATAAAAGCATCTGCCAAACGCATAAAAATGCTAATTTAAATCAAAATACTACAGCTAGTATATTTAGAATAGTACTCGTCTAAAAATGTTCAACCACCAATGCCTTTCCAGGTTTTGCTAACCCCAAAAAACCTTATAAACTGGAGCAACTGTTGTTGAAGTTTTACAACTCAGAGAGAAATGTTACGTTTAAAGCAGACCACTGAACTGATGTGAAATTTTTATTTTCCGCGTGAACATGATCGATAAAGACTCAGCTGGACTGATGTTTAGAGCACCATGACTGAGCTGATAAAATCGATCAAAACAAGAAAAGAAAACCATGTTTAAATCTTCTTGTCGATAATATCATAAACAAATAATGAACATTCAGCAGTCACTAACGAAAGCAATGGTTAATTTTTCCATATCCATTACGCAAGACAAAAAGCTGTAAACAAATATTTATTGCTAAACTGAATTTGCCGGTTGTGCCATCTTCAAAGAGAAAAACCTTCATTTCACATTCTCTGTGAAAATTTCTGTGTCGACTTAACAGAATATAAAAATAACAGAGTGGGAAAACAGTGAGTCAGTCTAACACTTTCAGAAGTAACTGGTGAGGGAGTGATGTGTGCTCTTAGCTGACATCTGAGAGAGTGTAGAGATCCATAAACCCAGTTCAGTTCAGAAAAGACACCTTGTCAATGCTTATTCCTGTATTCACTGGCCATTTTTTCCAGGGGTCCCCTGTGGAGGCCATCACTGGAATTACTTTCTGGAGTGTTGGTGACCCTCACAGCCCTGCGCTGAGAAAGGTGGAGGTCACTTTTAACTTCCTGTCTGCTCACGACTTACTTCTGGGAGCCTTTACAACTAAAACACTGAAGTGTGGAGAGTAAATAATAAATAAGCAAATCTGTCAAATTCTTTTAAATGTCAGTGTTGGCTGGGCGGCTTCCCCAGCTAACAGGGCCCATTCTCAGAACATTGGCTAATAAAGTTCTCTTAAAAACATTCATGCATTAACGTTAGTAGAACGATTCTTAAATGTTATACATATCAAAAACGTTATTCTTAAGTTAGCGCAACATTTTAAATATGTTACAGGATTTTAGAAAAGTGAGAGTATTCTTATAAACAAGAAATAACATTAAAACAATATGTAAAAAAATGGATGTTCTGAACGTTGCTAGAACATTCAAAATAACATTTCTGTTACTTAAAGGAAATGTTCTTACAACCGAAAATTGTTAGCTGGGTTTGCCATGCAAAGGCACAGCATTAAGCCTAACAAGAGCAAAGATGATGTATGATATATGATGTGACATATGTTTAAAGTTTTTTTGAGCCTGATTGTGAAGAGTTGTTTAAGACAGTGATTTAGAAAGCGTGCACCTTGCTGCAGTATTATGGGATGGTCTTCCAGACACATTCAAATTAGTTCATACATATTTATCTGGACAGTAAATGTCTGAACATTACCATGTTATGCTCTGTTTCCATTTTTGTAAGCATCCCCTCAAACTGTTATTTTATACCTAAGAGGTCTTTGTGGAGTTCTTAGTTACTTTGCATTTCTGTGTCATTAGATGTTTTTAGGGGCTTTTTGGCCCAGATGCCCCTTAATCTCTGCCCCCTCACGTTTGCTGAAACGAGTGATTGCACTAAACTATCTCAATTTATTTTGCTGTGAAGTCCCCCTGAATAGCCATTAAGAAACTTTATAGTTCATTACATTAAGTATTATCACTCCCTTTAGCCAGTGGCAAATCTGGTCATGGTAGCCATGGAGGGGCAATGTTCCATACGAACAGCTGTCAGAGACGTGCACTCCATTTTTCTCATCCCAACACTAAAACTGAAATCCCCTACTTTTATTCGAATGCCCATTTCTTACTCATACTTCTACTGACAGATACGAGATTAGATTCGAGATTAGAGCGAGATTCAAAATCACAAATTCTCGCACTTGAAGATGCAGTGAGCTATTTCTAAGAAATCACCACCCAAACAAACAATTTTTTGAATATTTGCTATATGTCTGTTCTGTGTGCGTGAGATAAAAATTACTGTGTATTGTGTTTTTAGTCCTAGGACCGATCACCATAACACCATTAACAGTCTCATAGCCAATCACCAATAGGGGGCGTGTCCACCTGCTGTTAGTCAATGACTGTTGCACAGCGTGTTTGTTATTCTGAGGGCGGAGCAATGAAGGGAGGGGTGTGTTTGTTTGGGTGTTCGGTTTTAAATATCCACTGCGTTTCTCAGAAATCACTTACTGCACCTTTAAGGCAAGAAATATTGCTTTGAGACCCATAAGGTCATATTAGGGTGGGGGGCAGAGCCCCACTAAGACTTAAAGCTTAGACTCGCCTCTCTCTCTGGGTCTGTAAGAGCGAACTCAGAAGCTGTTCAAGATATGAACCAATTTTTCCACCATTTCCCTGTTGCATGCTTCATTTAATCGTTTCGAAAACCGAAAGAGCTGGTGTGTGCAGCCGTCTGTCAGCAGGTGAGTTTTAACAGATCCACCAACTCTCTTTGTGGCCTATGAGAACAACAACCAGGTCGTAGCATCTCTGTGGCAGTCTGTGCACTCAGTCTTGTCATTGGCCAATTCTTCTTCTCATTAGTGTGGGATTGAAAGGTAAGACAGCAGATGAATTCAGCTACCAAAAAACACCAAATATAACCTCCCAACTGACAGGGAACATTTCTAAATGAAGGTTTTGATTGAATTTTGATTGACTGTTTCTCCCCTAGGAGAAGTTTAGGTTGTAAGAACATTTCCCTAACATTTCCATTAAGTAACAAAAACATTAAAATTTTATTTTTAATGTTCTAAGATCGTTCAAAACATCAGTTTTTAGACATTGGATTAACATAATTGCTCGATTATAAAACATTTTTCAAACTTTTTTCATTCTGTTTTAAATTAAAAATCAGTTTTTAAAACTATTTTAAAACATTCCACTAACAACTTAAAAATAACGTTTTTGAGATATGATACATAACATTACAAAAACGTTCTATTTACATTACTGCAAGAATGTTTGGAAATTGTTAGAGAATGTTACCCAATGTCCTGAAAACGTTCCCTGTTAGCTGGGAAACAAACTTCAATCATAAATGAAATGTTGGACTTTATTTAATGGGCAACTAAATATTCAGATTCCATATTGAATTCATATGCAAGTAAATGAACTTCACTGAGAAAACAATTGCTTTTGTCACAACGCTTTTCTACCTGCATCATCGCTGGATTACATTTGTCAGAGAAACACTTAATAAAAGGGATTATAAACCAGCAATCCAGAGCTAATGGGAATTCTGTCAGCTTTACTGTCTCAGCTCCACGACAAGCTGCTTCTGTGATACACCACAATTCACATACCATCCTTCTGTGTAGCTGAGATCAAGTGTTCAGTGTGTAAATCCAAACATATTAAACAGTGTCTGGAGAACCTCCGAGAAGCGTGAACTCAACTTCCTAGAGGTGCGAACTCAATTTTCGACAAAGGTCAATTCCCTAATATTTTGTGACAAGTTTTTTTTCCTTTTTTTCCACATCCTTAGAGATATTTTAATTACAAACACTCATTACTGATATTGACAATTTTCAGTTTTTGTGAAGTTTTACCAAGCGCTCTAGAGAAATGAAGTACAACTTGATCTCGGTTGACTTTATTTAAATGCTACATCAAAGAAAAATGAAATTTTGTCAGTGACAGAATTCAGCTGCCTTACAGCTGAAACAGGAACGTTTATAAAGGAACCAATTAGTCGTCTGAATAATGTGACCACTTCCATGTGTCTATCAAGGCAACAATCTCCTATAATAGTTTCTAAAGCAGACAATGAGAAAAGGAAAAATAAGTGCCAGTATTAAAGTGTATTCAGCATCCGAAAGTGATATAACAGGAAAAGTCACCGGTTCAGACAAACCAGACAGCACTGCAGAACAACATCCAAACTGAATTCAGATCTTCTCCTCTACCAGTCAGGGACAGAACGATCAGTCTAAAGCATTGTTTTTCTAGGGGACCTCCACAAACTTCCAAGGGGGCACACAAGACAAAACAAGCAGTAAAATACAACAAATCATCGATATTTCTTAGTGTTTGGTCATTTTTATAAAAAATACACATCTTTGTAGTTGTGCTGTTTTTCTAGTTAAGTTTAGAATATCTTATTGTGTAGAAATTTTGTAGAAATTGTTGTGGACAAAGGAGGAGCCTTCAAGTCAAAAAGGCAGAGAACCACTGGTCTAAACTCTTCGATCCAGCTGCTCTGGATCAACAGATCAACACATTCGACCCTAAAAACTCATCAGTTACTGCACTGGATGATGGACTCCCCTTAAATTACTAGGGCTGTACACTTTTAAGACACACATCAGTGCAGCCCTTAACAGTCAGCAGACAGATGAGTGGAACGTGTTTTTTTGATTGGAATGATAAATGAAATATCCAAACACAGCACTAATGCGGTTTCATAAACATTATTATTTCTATATTATTGGAGATGTTTTAAAGCATGACACATCTAATCACATTTCAAGGAGACGTGCTGCCCATAATGCCGTTGCTTTAGCTGAAGTCACCACATGCAGTCATTTGACATTGGGGGGGGGTCTGAAAACACTACAGAATCGACAGTCAGGCACTACCAACATGGAATAACAATGAAATGCGTTCACGTTTGATTTATTGCACATCAATATGACCCTGACTGGCCTTGTCACATCTCGATTCGCTTAATCCATTAAATTACTTCTTACCGGTCCAGCAGAACTCTTTTGGCAAGGATAATGGACTTCGACGAACATAACCATTCATTTAACACGTTAAGTTAATCGGCTATGTTTGGATTAATCTGGCCAAAGAATTAAAGGTCTACGGGCTTGGCTAGTTTTTGTCCTCACTTTAAAAAAATAAAAAAACATTTTTACATGCCTGAGAAGATGCCATGTCCTTCAGATATCTTTTAATAGCTTTACCGGGTTAGTGAAGAATTCGTGTGTTGCCAAATCATTTAAAAATTATGATTGCCTAATGATAAGCTAATGAGGCATGACTGAGAAAAGGAAAGACAGGTGTGAATAGTGTAAATGTGTGTGTTAACATTTTTAAAATACCTGTGTTAACATTTTATTATTTAAAAAGTTTAATAACTTTCATAAATTTAAAGTGCTAGAGTACGATTCAGACAGACAGACAAATGGACACATAAGCAAAGAAAAGAAAGAGCCAGAAAGAAAGAAAGAGAGATAGATAGAGAGAGAGAGAGAGAGAGAGAGAGAGAGAGAGGTGAGTCACGGAGCTGTAAAAACATGGTCTGCAGCATATCTAAGAGAGAGAGAGTGACAGACAGAAATGAGTGTGAGTGTGTCAGGGTGTAGACATGGGACTAAAGAGAATAAAATAAAAAAGAAAGAAGCGATATAAGATAAAATGAGCTCTGAATAACAGGTCGGCCTAAATGTTTAGGGATCACTTCAGTGCTTAGAAGGCGTTTTAAATCCTTTCATATAAGGGCATAACGCACTTCACAGCATTGCTCTCCATTCCTTTAATCTGATCCTCTGGCCAATTCTCTCATGCACACAATCCCTTTTTCCAAAGACAGGAATGAAAACTATGTTGTTCGCTGGTGTTTCCATACTGTTAAGGACAGAATAGCGCAGAGAAGACTAAATACATAAAGTATGAGGTGCTCTTATCACTGTTTAACCCACACATACAGTCTGTCTGGACACACACTGACAAATCAAAATGCGTATAACATTTTGTGCAGCATGGTCATTTGCATTATTTAATGAGAGGCGAAATGACATGAAAAGAGATTTCTTTAACAATGATGCCAGGCACCTGTTGAAAATATGTGAGGAGACTGGGGCTAGTTGTCACACAGGGAAGCTGTAAGTATATCTCAGTAGGGCTGCATTTAAGTTACTTAAATATGTGACAACCATCTGTACTGTATAAAACGACGCACTAATGCAACTTTTAAGTGGTGATCAAGGTCCTCTATTTCTTAGGAGAAAGTGCATTGACAAACATCTCCAACACATCCTGCTCACCATCATAATAATACGACAGAAATTGATCAAATCACACCTTGATTGTGACTATATAATACATTGATTTCACTGCAGAAACAACATGGTTTTAAAACCAGTTATAAAAATAAAAATATATAAAAATAGTTATAAAAATATAACTTAATATACCCAAACAAATCTGAAACGGCAAACTCACACGTTAACTAACCATGCACGCAAGTTTCCTGACGATGATGCCACTGATGTGATCGTAAACAGCGCTTGCCTCACTACATAGTGCGCACTCACAGGTAAACAACTTGCTCTTCTCCTCCTGGAGTGTTTGGTAGATCCTCCAGAAGCGCACGGTTCCTCTTCAGAAGCGCACGGTTCCTCTCCAGGAGCGCCCGGTTCCTCTCCAGGAGCGCCCGGTTCCTCTCCAGGAGCGCCCGGTTCCTTTCCAGGAGCGCCCGGTTCCTCTTCAGAAGCGCCCGGTTCCTCTCCAGGAGCGCCCGGTTCCTTTCCAGGAGCGCCCGGTTCCTCTTCAGAAGCGCCCGGTTCCTCTCCAGGAGCGCCCGGTTCCTTTCCAGGAGCGCCCGGTTCCTCTTCAGAAGCGCACGGTTCCTCTCCAGGAGCGCCCGGTTCCTTTCCAGGAGCGCCCGGTTCCTCTTCAGAAGCGCCCGGTTCCTCTCCAGGAGCGCCCGGTTCCTCTCCAGGAGCGCCCGGTTCCTCTTCAGAAGCGCACGGTTCCTCTCCAGGAGCGCACGGTTCCTCTTCAGAAGCGCCCGGTTCCTCTCCAGAAGCGCACCGACCGCAGGCCCGGTTTGATCGCTCGTTTCCGTCTAAATACTTGCGCGGTGCTTCTCCGTTTCTCGGTCATTCATCTCCAGGCCACCGGAGTCTCCGGGAGCTCACGGGAGGACGACTCCTCCCGGTGCTGGAGCGTGATTGGCTAGACCGTCCGTGACGCACCGGCAGGTGGCAGAGCGGTCATATATAAGAGCCATTCAGAAAGCACGAACCCGCATTCACAAAGTGCGCCGCACCGTTGAGCACGGTCATCTGTGAGCCTGAAGAGGACCAGCGGGTTTGGATGGATGGATGGATGGATGGTTTGTCAAAAGAGCAAATATCTCAGATGTTTAGGGCAAAAGCTACTAACAAATATAATGAAGATATAATTGAATTAGATGCAATAGAAAATGTGCAGAAACATCACGATTGTGCTGTGAATATGTCACAGTAAACGCGTCGTGGTGACTGTACGTGCGATCTGGAGACGAGAAGCTTCATGAAATGGGCCGTGGTTTATTGTGAACGTAGTTTTTGCAATGCATTGTGGGAAGTTGTGGAAAATGATCGTCTCGGTTTATTCCAGGCAGTGACGTCACTCCCCACCCAATTCCTTTGTACAGGATTATGTTTACATAACCAATAACTAATAACTGCATACTTACAGTATGCATAAATATGCATGAAAAAGCTTTAATAAATCTCGATTAAATAAACATCACACTCTCTTAACAAAAGCCCATATTTTAATTGCTGTCATGTGACTGTTTGTATTCTGTATTCAGAGGATGTTAGATTATAAAACATGGTCTCCTACAATATAAATAATGTTTAAGCAAATGTGCAGCTGGCTCACCCCTAATTTAAAGAGAAAGAATACAGCAAAGCGGACATGGATGTAAAGAAAGAAAGACATTATGGAGAAGGTAATGACTTACTGTGATTAGTTGAAATTATGTGACATTCTGTTGTTTGTTCCCCAATAAACACCTGGAGCTGTAACTGTGTTATTTCTGAAATTATATTTTGTTTTATTTGCATTTCTTCGCTGTATGCTTTTATTTTTTACCAATGCCATTTAAAAAGTTTGCAGAGTTCAATTAAACAATAATGCATATCCCATTTGTGTGTTCGATTCAGTGAGATTGAACAAATCTTCCCGTGACACAAATAAAGTATATTTTTCCCAAATTCAAAAGTCTGGAAAAAGCCAAGCAGATGCTCTACTGCTTAGATAAAGGTCTGAGTCAATTTCACTGTCTGCAACCCTCATGATTACCTCAGGAAAAGAAAGCTAATGAAAAGATGATGTGAAACAGAAGGAAAGAATAACGTGCAGATTAATAACGAGAAAATAAAGAAGAAAGAGAGATGAACTCTTAAAAGTCGGACTAACTGTTACACATGATAACTCTCTTGGAAAATCTCTTTCTGGCTCCGTTTCTTTGGGAATAATGATGTCAGAAACAAACTGGTCTCTTTTCTGGAAACTGAATTTTTTTCATCTACAGGGAATTAGTTTTGCAAACACTGTTGTCATAAATGATTTACAGTGTCACTGCAAGTCCATGTCAACAAACTTGTCTGTCAGACAACTGAACCACCGAACCGCCTCCACAGTGAGAGACTGAAGCCCAGATCACCACCTGTGCCTGTGATGGCTAATAAACCGCAGGATATACAGACACACAATACAGATTATTTGCATTTTATCAGGCTGTAAATCACTTTGTCTCATTCAATACAACACAAGTGCCCAGCTAACAATTTTAGGTTGTAAGAACATTCTATAATGTTTTCATTTAGTAACATTAAAAATGTTATTTTGAAAGTTCTAGCAACTTCTAGTTTTTTAGACGTTGTATTAATGTTAGTGCATGGTTGTAGGAAAGTTATTCAAACTTTTTTTGAATTCTGTAACGTTTTTAAAATGTTCCACTAACAACTTAAAAATAATGTTTTTGATAAATATGATGTATAAAATAACTTTCTACTACGTTACATTTTTTGATAACTATGAGTGAACTTTTAGAGAACGTTAGCCATTGGCATCCAATTAGCATTTGATTTGATTGGCTGTGGGATTCACCCGCAAATAAATAACTTAACCCTATTGGCTGCAGGGATGCTATATTCCTGCAGTTTCCTTTCTGCCTTTTGTCTCTCTTTTTCTCTGTGTAGAAAGTGCATGTGCATCGTCCACAGTTTAATCTCAAATCAGCAGTATTATAGGAGATCAGAATAATGCTTGATAATGTTTTGGATGAGCCAAAAAGTATTTGAATTTCAGTCACATGAAGGTCATTGCATTAAACATTGGGGCTATTGTATTTCATACTTGTTAAATGGTAAATGCCAGCCACTGATTTATATACTACCAGTCCAAAGCGAACTGAGACTAAAATAAACTTTTGATCTTAATGCTTAAATTATTGAAATTAGTTTCAGAAGATAATGTGCCAATATAAATTGCTTTACAAATAAAAAATGATCCATTTGGGCCAATTGGAAGGAAATCAACCAAGTGTGCGGGTACCAACCTTCCCATGATGCACTTTATGACATTTAGGTAAGATAGAACCAAGAGTGCAAAATTATAATCTAGAGAAAGGGTGGCTGCTTTGAAGAAGTCAAAAAATATAAACCAGTTTTGATTTCATGATATATTTTGTCTATATAAGCAACTCAACAGATAAAAGATGATAAAAGAGTTCGTCTTTGATCTGTAGTTATTTTACATGCAGTAACTCTCTCTCTCTCACTTGCCTTGAAGAATTTCTCTTTTTTATTTCCTTAAAAAATGAGAATCGGTCCTTGAACCTGGATTGCATCAGAGGACAGTGATTAAAATGTATTTGATAAAACCTGATTCACTGGGAAAACAGGTAGAGTTACTATTGACCTGAATCGGAGACAAATACACACACAAATAGAAAATACTGTTATTAGAATGTGACGTCACTCAACAGTGGAGTTACAATGCAGTGTAAAAGTGTTTAATACTAAAAAAGACATTATCGCTTTATCAAATTTTTATGATCACATGAATAATGACTGGGTTTCTGAAACACACACTACTGTGTTCAGTTTATGTTCATTTCCTGCCTCTCTGTCACAGTTTATTCAACAGTAATTTGATCATAGACTGTCTTCATCATGAGTTATTGGATTAAGTTCTGTGTCATCACATTCAACTGTAGGAAGCATCTCTTGAGCGATGAGAAAGGATTGAAAAACCACAAAATGTGTTTTTTTTAATGTAATTCATATTTACTTCAATGCATCAGCATGCTGTGCCGTTCATTCACCTCAAACTCTGGAAAGGACATCCAGAACCATAGATCATGCAGAAAAAACTCACCCAGCTAACAGGGAATGTTCTCACAACATTCTAACAACTCTAAAAGTTCTATTAAAGTTATGAAAAACCATTCTTGCAGTAGTGTTAGCAGAGTGTTTTTTATGCTATATATCGTACATCAAAAACGTTATGGATGTGGATGTTTGTGTGTGTCTTATCTCACCATCCTGAGCACACACATCTAGGTCTGTGTGCTGGACTCATATTAGTATTCTGTAAAGGCATTAGGGTGCTGTCGGCGCAGGTTAATTCTCTTCTAAAGAGAATAAGGCAAAACTGATGGGCTGGGAGAGTCCTTTAACCTGATTAGCGCCTTTGTGCTGGTGGAGTGATGCTGTTTTTGTGTGGTCAGACTCCTCATAAACAGCAGTAATGGATGAAGGTGCATCTTCAAGGAGGTTTAAAAGACAGAGAGAACAAGAGAAGGGAAGAACAGGTCAGGAACAGCTAAAAGTCTCCTATATTACCATGACAACCAAAGTGGTGGTGTTATAGAGGTATACAGTATGAAACAACATAATACATAAGCACATCGAAGGGTGTATAGAGAGATAAACATCTACCCAGCTAACAGGGAATGTTCTTAGAATGTTGGCTAACATTCTCTAAGAAACCTTTTTGCAGTAACATTAGCAGAATATTACATATATATATATATATATATATATATATATATATATCATCAACGTTCCTACAAACATACAACATACAAAATAACATGCTAGTTGAATTGTTAGTAGTTCAGTAACTGAAAAATGTAATTTTCATACAATTAAACTTATCACCGAGTCTGACTTGGAAAATCTTAAAACTACCTCAGATGCACTCTGTCACTCTGAACTCCAATCAGTCACCTGACACAATAATTTGCTTTATTTTGTTTTGACACAAATGAAATGAAATCTAAAGGAAAATGAAATCTGGATCCCAGATTTGTAGTTCTATCTGATTACACCTCACTTTGTTGTTGTCTTTCCGTGTGTCTTCCACCCAGGCACAGTTTAATTGCAATCATGGTTTTATTATGCAGGGTATGGAGTCAGAAACGAACCCTTTCTTCCACTCTGTTTGGCCCTGAGCTGAATCCTGTTACTGTTATAGTGTGTCTGCATAAGACACAGAGACTGTGTGTGTCTGTTGCTGCATATTTTAATACCTTACCCTACCGATTAAAAATAAACATCATGCAAATGATAAAGATGCAATCAAAGCAGATGAATGTTTTTGAAACATTCTACTAACAACCTAAGAATAGCGTTTTGAAATATTACTATAAGAGCTTTTAAATAACTTTTTTAATAACTCTCATTAACTAATAACAGAACTTTTAAAGAATGTTAGCCAATGTTCTCAGAACGTTCTCTGTTAGCTGGGTAGTGGTTAAACGAAAGGGAAGAGGCAGGCTGCTGAGCATGTATCGCTATTATCGGATGTGCTAAATATAAATCCCTAATAGAGATGAATCGTCTGCCTGTCTGGTGTTTGTTTTTGTGACGTAAGTTTGCTGAGAGCAGAGGACAGGTATTATTTTACACATCTGCTGAGGGAAAAAAAGTTGGTGGGCAGATATTGAGAAATGAAGATATCAATATCACTGAGGGGAGACAAGAGAGAAAACACACACCACAGATTTCTTTCACTACGTTAGTGAGGACATAAATGTCTGTGTTTTTCATAACCTTTTAAACATTTTTTATTCCCTGCCCCTAAACGTAAACCACACACACACACACACACACACACACACACACACACACTGAGTCTTGTTTACTGGTGAGGACCACCAAAATGTCCTAACAAGTCATTTTTATCGTACACACTCACACACATGTACAGAGTGACAGGTAAAACATACAAAACAATATATAAAAATAATGGATGTTTAAGGACACAACTAAAGCAAATAGTATGGGATACAAACACACACACATGAAAGCAGATTAGGACAGAAGATAGAGTCATAATTTCTCTTGCTATAAATAAATGTTCATTGGCCAACCTTTTTCACACCCCCACCCTAACTAATACTTTTATAGCTGTGGTCATTTATTTTCTCTCTCTATCATCACTCTCTCTCTCTCTCTTCACCTGAGGTACGTTCTTCTTTGAGATCACAGATCTGCTGGATAGATTGAGCACAGAATGAGAGAATCACGCTCTGCTCTAAAATACAGTGACATTTAAAGAAACAGCTCACACAAAAATAAATATTCTGTCATCATTTACTTCATTATTTACCTTCCTGTGGATGGTGACCTGTCAAGCAAAAAAATGAATAACCAAAAAAAGCATCAAAGTAGTAAGAAACAAAAGAAATATTTGCTAAAATGAAGACGGGTCACCTTAAATTCATTCATTTCATTTTAGTACAAAAAACTATCAATAACACAATATACAACAGGGAACATTCTCAGAACGTTGGCTAACTTTTCTTAAGTGGTTAGTGGAACGTTTATAAACATTACAGAATTAAAAAACTGCTTTGATATACGTTCTTATTACCAACTTATGCCATTAATACATTGTCAAACAACTGGACATTTTGAACATTCCTACAATATTCAAAATAACATTTTTAACTTTTTTATTACCTAATAAAAACGTTAGGAAAACATTCTCACAACCTAAAATTGTTAGCTGGGATGTGTTTTTATGAGAGTGAGGCAGCTTACTGCATTTTGGAACAGAGCAATATATAACAGTTATACAGGAAAGGTTTTACTATCATCAATAAAAGCCAGTTAAATGATATTTTGTGTGTGTGGGGGAAGGTTTACACAAATGCTGACTGAAATGATAATTGTACATGAACACAGGTTTATACTGAAACCTAGCGTGGAGGGCTCTCACAGACAGTTTGTTTTCCCTCTCGCACACACACTTGCCAATGACAAAGAGACAAACAAGTAGAGAAAAAACACTGGGTGTAAAAACAAGCAGCATAAATGTGGGATCCCTTATTCATGCCCCAGGACAAGGCGAAACCAAACATATCTGTGCTCTTTAACCTCACACCTACCTGTTTTAATTGTCATTGCGTTTGCATCCTGAGTTGATATTGTTGTATTATACTGTGTGGGGTAAGACTTACTGTTGGCGTTCTGGTTGATTTTAATGAGGTAACATTTACGTTTTACCACCTTCAAACAGAAGACAGCACAAAAAAATACATCATTTAGAGAAAACAGAAGGATGCAGGGGAAAATAAATTAATAATATTCCACTTTTGCCTCCAAAGGCATTACATATACAAAGGAATGGATTTGGATGTCAATACCATCGCTTTCATAACACAAGGAACAAACCAAAGCGTAATAAAGTCTTGAAGACATAAACACACACATGGCCAACGCATTTTGAGAGGGTAAAATATAGGCCTACTGGTAATGTATCCAGCATTTGTATATCCATCTCCTTTTGCACATCCGCCTCCGCTCACCCCTTCTCCAACTGCAATCAGGTTAGTTTGATGGAGTCTGGTTAATCACATCACATCACATTTAGAATGACATTGCTCTTTCACCAATTCATTCCTGTCACAGCACTGGTATGTGAAACCGCACCTCAGCTGTAAAACTGAGATCCAGCTAAAACCAGCTTAAAAAGATTCTTGGTTTTTGGACAATGGCCAAACTATGGTTTCAATCAGACAGGAAATTCACAGGAATCACATGCAAGCTTGCAAGCCACTGCTCTCCAATTAACAAGCGTTGTCTGTTTCACCCACTTTAGCTCTAGGAGATGGTTTCCTACAAACTAGAAGGTAAAAATTTAGAGACGAGGACCCACAAATGATTATGCATTACGTTCAGCTAATTACACTGAGCTATCAACGTCCACAGCTGAGGTCCAAGTACATCAAAACCACCCAACCATTTCCTTTCTCCCTGAGAGTTAATCAAATAAACTGAAACATTTCAGAGGCATATCTGTAGCTGTTTTAGGCATGTTCAGAATGACACTTAATTAAATTTGCAATTTTAATTGTAAAGTAATTGCCGTAAAATCACAGTAAATGGAGGGCAACTACAAGAGAGTGATGGAGTAAGCAACTAATCAGAGAGGACAGTGTTGTAAAATGATAGCAATGGTTGTCTGCCTGTAATTACTACAATAAAATGTTTGCTTTCATCATGACATAAATGCATAAACCAGAAATTTCTGGGACTCAGCTAACATTTTCAGAATGTTAGAACACTAACGTTCTCTTGAAGTTATCAGAAAAGTTCTTACAGTAATGTTAGTAGAGCATTTTTATTGCTATATATTGCATCAAAAACGTTATTCTTTGTTAAGTTGTTAGTGGAACATTTAAAAAAAGTTACCGAATTAAACTTTAAATAATGTTCTTATAACCAAACAATAACGTTAATAAAACTTCTAAAACTGGATGGTTTGAACATTTCTCGAACTTTCAAAATAAAAATTTTAACGTTTTGTTATTTAATGGAAATGTTAGGGAAACGTTTTTACAGCTTAAAATTGTTAGCTGGGTACACACATTTTAATCTTTAATAAGATCTTTAGATCTTAAGGACACACACACACACACACACACAGACCAGCTCTGCTGTAGCATATCTACATCTACCTTGCATCAGCCTTACAACATCCTTCTGTTCAGTTTAATCAGCTGATAAATCTGGTTTCCTGTTAGAATCGACTCATCAGAGAAAACATCAAAGTGCGATTCCCTCTCAGCCATGACCACCGTCTGCTTTCCCAACAGGACAGAAAAAGAGAGGCAGATTCACACAGGCGGCACACTGATGTTCCACGAGGTTCATTATATCATACCCTGTCGTATGGCAGACTTATCTGATTTGCAGTCTCTGTGTATCATCTCTGTTGAACTAATGTAGCAAGCACACATCAGAAACAGGCCAGTGACTTCTGAGCCCACAGAGACTCTGTGAGGACATGAGAGGATTGTGTGAGTCTGTGTGGGAAAGCTTAAAAGCGTTTTAAAGAGCAGCTATGAAGACAGAAGCGTGATGCTTTGGGAAACGCATGCTTGGGTGGAATTTGTAATTTGGCATAATGCTGGCGATAGAAGTGTCATATTTGTCACGCTACTTCTGTTATAAAGGAGAGAGATTATTTCATCGGCTTATTTAAGTGTTCTTTGAGAGCGACTCAAGATAAGTGTGTGTTAAGGCAAATGTCCCTATTACTATATAACTTAAGGCTTTGTTTAAATCTATAAATCTATAAAGTATAAGCATTACATTGACATATTCAGCAGACACAAGACAGATTTACAGTGCTTTCATGACACTGCTTTTATTAGCTTGTGTGGTCCCTGGGAATCAAACCCATGACCTTGGTGTTTAACCAATTGAGTTACAGGATGACTGGATCAAAGCGTTAAACTCGGGCGTTAAATTGTAACAATTATTAACTTTCAGACTTTGACTTAAAGACAACTAGTAGTATATATATATATATATATATATATATATATTGGGAGAAATGGACCTCAGTGTGGCTGGAGGCTGCCCGTGAGTCTGTTTGTGGGAGATGGAGGCTGTGGTTGCTCAACACACTCCGAGGTCACTGGTGCGGCATGAAAATCAGCTGGAGGAGAATCGTACACAGAGCCCTGACCAGAGTCCACACACACCAACTCCTTATCTCTCCTGTTCAGGCTTCTATCTGCTCAGCATAGCGTTAACTATAGTGCCGTCTGAACACACACACAGGCGCTTGATTCTGTCATTTAGTATCTCTGCTTCAGAGCTTCTGCCCAGCAAACAATTTAAGGTTGTAAGAGCATTTCCCTAATGTTTCTATTAAGTAACAAAAATTTAAAAAATTATGTTTTGAATGCTAAAGAAACATTCAAAACGTCCAGTTTTTTAGATGTTGTAGTACCGGTTTTGCTTGGTTATGAAAAGGAATAAACTAAAGAATAACACTTTAAAATACATAACATTAATGTTCCACTAATGTTTCTGCAGAAATGTTTTTGCTAACTTTAAAATAACATTCCTCACCTGCATGGCAAAAGGAAATGATGTTGAGAACAAGACTCTCTTAAAAACAAACTGACTTTAAACACTTCACAAATCACAAAAACATGATTTGTATGGAGACGGGTTACGCAGTGAGGAATGAAACCAGAAAATAACCATTATCATTATAATAATTGTGAAGATTGTTATCAACATCATTGTCTTTTTGTAATAGACTCACGCTCAGCCCTCCTGCCTGCTGATGGCCGCTTAGTCGCAGTGCGGACATATAAGATCACATCTCAGTCTATCGATTAGAGTTTAGCTCCTTAATGCTGAAGCTGACATCCACGCACAGCCTTTTTAAAGAAATTTAAGACAATATATGATGCCGCTGCAGTATTGCAGCTCTCGTCTGAGGTCTAAAAGCCTTTAATTTTATGAAATTTATAGCATGTTATGAGCAATTCAGCTGAACTAATATGCTTACAAGCAAAGACTAACACCAAGTTTTAACAGTTGTTTATGTTAATCGTTGTTGATTTCAGGCAGTGTGGAAAATCTACATTTCCCAACAGCCTGAGAACACTTGAAATGTTGGTTTGTCAGAACAGAATGAGCCATGTTTAGGAATAAACTGCGTACCGATACATTTTATTAGCATGCTCTCTGCAGTTTTAGCATCTGATTTGCTGATTAATGGAATTATGTAAATCAGGCAACAAAGCAAATACTCCAGAAAAATCTGTGCTGAATGCATTTTGGATGGTTCAACTTCCTATCTTGTGGGACTGTTACAAGAATCTGTAATGGCTTTTTAAAATGCAGAACGAGTGCTGGACTACATCTGGACATACGCCCAGTTATAATACTCCTCTACATTCATCATGATGTGATGAATTACTGCTGCTATGATGAGCAGAAAACGTACACAAACATCCCTTTACATTAACATTTTCTGTGGGTGGTAACCCAGCTAAAAGGAAACGTTCTTAGAACGATGGCTAACTATCTCTAAAAGTTCTCTCAAAGTTCTCAAAAATGTTTTTAATTTGATAGAACTTTTTTAACTTTATATAATATCATAAATATCAAAAACATTCATCTTAAGTGGTTAAATAATTAGAGAATTAAAACAATTGTTCTTATAACCAAGCAATAACATTAATCTACAACATCTAAACATTCCTAGAACTTTCTAAATAACATTGTTGTTTACCTAAAGGAAACATTAATAAAACGTTCTTACAACCTAAAATTGCTAGCTGGGTCACCTATTTTAAAAACGGAAAGGGCTTTCAGTCTGTGTTCTCTCTTCAGTCTCTCTCTGGGCTGCTGAATAAAAATGCATTTTGTCATTAAACATCCGTATGACTCTATGCTTCATTTTTCAATGCTTATTCTGTGACAAATATTCCAGCCTAGTGTGACCTTGGATGCCACCCACCTAATGTGAAATGCATCTGGCGTTGCATTACCTGTATGAACGGTTTAAATGTTACGTCGAGCAGGGATGCCTAAATCTCCACTTGTGCTGCCACTTCACTGTCAAGCTGCAAGTGACGGGTAAATTTCCTGCTTCAGTGCCAGCTGTGTGCAGACTGCCACATTAAGCAGCAAAGATGCATGAAAAGGCAATGGGGTGGCATATGGAACAGGAAGGAGCACACAGCCTTAGAACTGGGTTTCAGGAATAACTTAAGTCACATAAGAAACAGAAATAATACGTTAGGCAATACAGCTAAATAAATTTGTGTCCTCGTAAACCACATACTCAAACCCACACACACACAAACACCATAATTAATTTAATGTCCCGTGTCTGTTGATAAACTACAGGTGACGGCATAGTTTTATTTGTAATTAATTTACCGATTAAAATGGTAATTGTAGAGTTAATCCTATGATCCAAATACACCATGTCCTGCTAAAACTTAAGTGAGCGATTTGAGCTCACAGACTGTTACTTTGATAAACCAAGGAGCGAAAACAATTAGTGTGTTCATTCATAAAACAAACAGCATTTGAAACAGCAAGCGGCTCATGAACTGTTTACAAAGCAGTTTAAGTGACAGCAGAAGTAATGGCACCCTTGAGTTTGATAGAGATCAAACTGCTGGAGAACTGCACCAGCTGATGGAGGCCAGCATGCTGTTCTTCTCACGCTTTTAGATGTTAGTGCCCTTAACAAAATGCTCCTTAGAGTCGGCATCATGGCACAATAGTTAGTGGCTTCAGATGCTCACGTAAGGGATACAAGTTCGAGTCTGGCCTATCATATGGCCAGATACTAAATGTATGGATAGGTTCTCTAATTGTAAACACACTTCATCCACTCCAAAACCACAATAACATTAACTCACTGCCCAAATTCAACAATAATGAACCATTAAACAATAAATAGTCTGGAATAAATAATACACACCAAACCAAAAACAAACAGACATGCTTTAGAAATTCCCTCCAAGTTGATCTTCATACTGTTTCCAGAAACAGTCAAACGGGAAAAGTCCTACAGGAATCTCCCAGCGGCATTTCTGGATCATCTTCCACGCATACAATACCTGTTGTGTTAAGTGTAACAGACACAATGTGTTACAGTAAGTAAACTAAAAACTTGTTTTGTATATATAAAATATTGGCTGTTGTTTTTACCTCAACGATCATTTTTCAGTGGTTGCACATATTACTTCAGGCACAAAATACTTTCCTCTCATGAAACGTCCATTTATCTTTTTTCAATAAAACTCCTGACATGAGCAGTTGTTACTGTCCCGCATGTTCTGTAACATTCTTATTGATGAGGTCCATCAGACAGAACCTGAAGCGCAAACAACATACAAAATAAAACTTCATTCAATTTCCTGCAAAACAGTCAGTAAGCAAGTCCACCTCTTTAGTTTTTCACCTTCTGGTTAAAGCCACAATGGTTCTGGATATGGTACCATGGTAATACTATGTTGTTTGGATGTTTATGTATTTCTTTAATCTTTACCGTGAATGCGCTGTAAGTACTTTAGATAAAAGTGTCCGCCAAATACTTCAATGTAAATGTAAGTATAACAACACCATGGTACTCTACAAGTACCTTGAAGAGAAAAATTCAACAAACAGTACATGAATATGGCATAACTATTACAATATGATAACAACACTGTATCTCTGTGTAAAGTAAATAAATACATTTTCCTCTGAAAAACTGATCTCAGAGCACCCTATGAAACCCTAACCTGAGACGAATTAACAGAAAACGAACGACTGGTCTGAGGAGCTGCTGACAGAGATTAATAACATATTTACCAACAGTGAAATAAAATATTAACACACAGGCACAGTGGAGATCAAAATTATAATTAAGAAAAGTTTATTTTTCGATAAATTAATTCAGTGTTAATTGGAACACAAGGCCACAGGTGTCATAAATCTGAATGGATTCAGGAAGTACGGTTTGGTTTTCATCAGAAAGTGTGAGACCTCTGTGTCTTCTTTAACTTGTTCCTGTTGCTCTCAGCTCGCCAAAGGCATCAATAACCAGACCTGATGTGTGTGGAAAAAAATCATTTGGTTTAAAAAAAGATGACAATGGCAATTTATGGCAATTTAACAGTGGTGACACTTTGAATTGTGGGTATTTTTTCGTGCACGTGTCTCTATGATGATGAATCTGTCTAATGCCTCTCAGCACGAACTACTCGACCTTAAAACATTCTGCACAAATCATTTTTTTCCACATACAAGTTCAATTGAAGCTCTAGGTCAGTAGAAAGGTCTCATACCCTGAATGATGGCAAGAAATGACAATGACAAAGAAACAGAACAGGATATCGAAGATGATCTCACAACTCATCGCTGGCTGGATCTTCAGTTTCATCTCTGATGCCTCCTCCAGCTCGCACGCCAACGTACATGCGGAACCTGTTACACTGTGTACACAAATGCACATAAATATTTACTGTTTATATTTTAATAATACAAACACATTGTATGTCTTCTTTTGCATTGCTCAAATTATTTGGCTGTATGCTTTGATCGTATAAAGTTCTCATAAAAGCAGTTTAATTCAATAAATAGTTTAAGTGGACAATTTGTGTAATCTCATGTAGCCTTTATCTCATGATGTCCATTTATAAACTTAGTCAAGATTTCATACACAAAAGCAGACGTCATTTAGTATTTTTTCAATAATAATTTTCACTTTCACTGACCCTTTAGATTTAAACAGGCTGTTTTGGCTACTGTGTCTTTAAGACAATATGTAAATGACCACTGTTATGATTGGCTAACCTCCTGAGAGAAAGATACTCACTATCAGTATATCATCACATTTCATGTCCATTGATTCTCCATCTTTGAGTTAAATGTGACCACGCCGCAAAGATACACAACTTGTGTAGGTCTGCTATCAGAACCAGCTGGAACACACAGACGACAGCCTTTCATCTAAACCCTTTTTAGATATGGACTGGCCCTAAAAGTCTGGACACACTTAAAAAGTAAAAAAAACACATTTAAAGAAAGAAAGCTTAAGTAATTCATTCAAGCAAAAGTTTCACAAAGAAGCATGTTATGTTTTAAATGAAAAGATTTAATCCAATCAACATGAACACAAAAAGTATTTTGACATTTCCTGTCGGTCAACCTTAGCGGAACATGTCTGCATTAACATATTCCACTATTTAACCACATTTTAAATGTCCAAGTACTTTAGTGTCCACTTTAGTGTCCAAATACTTTCTGTGATCCCTGTATATGCTTGCAAATATGCGTGACAGATGACAACATCACGCACAGTGTGTCGAAGCCCATGGTGATGTCCAACAAAGAGAACATTGCTATAATAGCCCAGAACAGAAACAAACGAATACCAGACCAGGTCTGAGGAAAGACCTGGAAAGAGAGAGAAAGAAACACACGCACACAATTTGATGTGTGTTATTTGGTTAAATACTGTCTTCAGCTTCCATATTTGGTCCATCATATCAATGGTGCTCAATCTGAAACTGTGAAAACATGAGAAAGATTCTTGCGTATCGCATAAACCACTGCTGCCATCATCTGGCACACGGTGATATCATTCTTTAATAGATCGTCCCATAGCTTCACTGAACTGAAACAGGTGATTTTAAGAGTTCATTTTTAAACAGGAACTCACAGGGCAGGTGCAGAACCCTTTGGAACCGGTTTCTTTCTGTTGGCAGACATAAAATTGATGGCAAATGTGCACAAACTAGAAGAACAACCTTATGTTGTAGAAACATTGTGCAAAACAGTTCTGCAGAGGACATGCAGACATCATGTGGGTCATCAGAGAACATATGGATATCTGGAGCCATATGGCCAAACATCTGTTAGAAAAACAACAGAGAAGGAGAGAAAGCAACACACAAGCAGTTCGGTTTTCTGGGTGGAGAACATTTCTCCAACAGCCAATTTGTGGATATCTGGTTCCTTGGGTTCCTCGGGTTTTGAAGAGCTAAGCTTTCTACTTCTTCCTTTAGCCTTTTGCTCTTTCTTCTCTTCCACTTTTGCACTTAGAAATTTAAATGTCTTACTTTATACAGCGTTACATAACTCGCAGTTATTTTGCCAAACAAACCGTCCAATGTGTTTTCACCCGTTATCTTAATACTGAACTGAACTGAAGCATTGTGAGTGAACATGTTATTTCAGAGGGAATAACAGTAACTCTCAGTAATTTAAGATATTTTAATTACACACCCAAATTGTTCAGGGGTGGACAGCTTAAATACCCAAGAGAAATGCAGAGAACATTAAAACATTTCTTCATAGTTTTCCTGAGCTGCCCGCAGGGTTCAGTAATGATTCACTTAAAGGCTGAAAAGCAGTGGGATTCTTTGTTAAAGCAGCATTTAAATGCGGGAGTTTGATCTCCCTGTATGGAGCTCTTACATCGTTTTCTCAGCCTCTAAAACCTTTTCTCCTCGCACCTCTCGAAAATCCTCCTCAGAGACTTCTGTAATAAAAACAAAGCAGAAATAAACGTACACAAAGAGACTAAAGGCAAAAACAAACACCGTTTCAAAGTGGACACAGTGGTCCATCTGAAAATAAACAACCTGACTGATACCTAAATCAACAAAGGATAAACATTATACATTTTAGTGAGTTCATTTATATTCACATTTATGTATTTTGCATACAATTTTATCCAAAGTGACAGTGCATTTAAGGTATACAAGACTAACTGACCTAAAACAGTGTTAGAACCACAGTAAAGAAGTTTGGGGGTATATTGTACATGTAGGGGCACAAAGACGCATCGAGTCAGATATATTGAACGTGGCGCTCACCTGACAGAACGACTTCTGCCAGGTCTGCCCCCACGATCTCTGCGGCACACCTCACCAGCAGCAGAATGTTCTCCGAGTTTGGATCATGATAGAAAAGAGGAATTTTGTTATACATCCAACATAAGCCACATTCTGGGAACTGTGACAGAAAAGATATCTGTCAACCTATTCACCTATTAAGAACATATACAAGGATTTTATAAACTCTTACAAAAACTCCAGGTGGAAAAAGCTCTTCAGGACAAACATGTTTTTGTATACATCTAGCAAAATGTTGCTCCAAATCTCAAAATGTAGACCGTTAGGCAGTTTTTTTGGACACATCTCTGCTGACACATTTAAATACAGTATGTGTTTGTTTGTTTGTGTGTGTGTGTTTACCTGAATGTACTGAATGAGTGTGTTGAACACCTGCTTGGTCACGCTGTTGTTCTGGAGAGGTTCTGCCGAGCACAATCATGATTCACGTCCCTCCATGAATAATACCAGGAGAAAATCATTGATGGACTTCCTGTAGATATGAAAGCATCCATCACTCAGTGTCACACACAGAAATGGAGGTGGCCTGTCGGCACTGAATGTTAATGGAAACACTGTTTGGCTTTAAACTCTGTTTTGAATCCTTCTCGACAGGAAAAATTCCATGTTGAAAATCTCTAACTATTGCAGGCTAAAATAACTGCAGGAGTGACAGACATTCACTGTGTTTGAACTCGTGTTATGGTCTTCACAAAGTAGCTGAAGAAACCGAAAACAGGTCACAGGTCAGTCGTTCATCTGCCATTACACTATTACCTGAGACAGACAGACAGAGATAGACAGAGAGCGAGAGAGAGAGAGCGAGTGAGAGAGAGCGAGAGCAAGATGCAGCAGACAGTCAATGAAAACAAAACTCTGACTCTTCTGATATCTACATTCATTTTTAAAAAGCACTTCTTTGTTATAGATGTCCGTGATTTACCGGAATTGTCTTCAGCAACCACTCCTAAACTCTCAGCTTTGATCTGCCTCTCAAATGCTTTCAGACCCAGCACACTGACACCCCAACATCAAACACACAACCTCACACAGCCACTCAAAAGACACTTTCATTATGACACATGAACAGATTGAAGGGCAAAGTGATGTTCTGTTCTGCTGATTAGAGCAAGTAACTTCTGAAATTGAACAGAGAGTCGGGGTGACAGGCGATAAATGGTTGAACAAAGCACTTCACCGTTTTAAAGAGCTTTCTGTCAGGGAAATGTATGAGAATGCATTAGCCAATAAGAGCCCGACCGGCAGGATTGCATTAGGCCGACCAGACTGTGAAAGAAAGACACGTCTCGCTTCTGCCTCAAGTAATCCAGCATCTTCAGCAAGGGGAGGAAAAGTTAAAAAGTTTTTACAGTGAACGGTTAAAAGTTACAGTTCACTGTAAACACATTTGAAAATACGGCCACACGTGCTGAAGACAGCCACTTGTTGCTTAGTTTTAAATTAGTCCCATATGAGTGGAAAAACAAATGTTTAAGAAACATAAAATTGCAGATTACTTCCTTAATGTTTCAAACAGAGAGGGCAGTAGAGAGGCACAAATTATGGATTGCAGCTTTAAATATGGATAGACTTTTAGAACATCGAATACTATCTGTGAAATAATGAATAGACATGATTATAGTAAAGGGTCTACAGAAAACTTTTTGTTGTAGATCAGCCACCATATACACTGTGTGGCATTAACTACCTGCTATCCAGGGACTGTACCAGGATTTGTAGGCCGTCTACCATGGCAAGGGTATCATTTCTTAACAGAAAACATGGCATTGAGCTCGGTGTAATCCAGATAAAGCTCCAGCATTATGTTATTCATGGGGGCCGGGTAAATTAAATAAATGAGGTGTGCGAGCATTCACATCAGCGCTACAAGGCTGAGCTGAGTGAACAACGACAGCATTCAGAGACTGCAGCATCTGAATATAAAGAAGTGCTTCTACCACAATCACCCGAAGCAGCGTTTCACTTCAATTAGACCACAAGAAAGTAAGAACAAAGGAAGGGAGGGAACAAAAAAGGAGGGATAGACAGAAAGACAAAGAAAGAAAGAAAGAAAGAAAGAAAGAAAGAAAGAAAGAAAGAAAGAAAGAAAACGAAAGAAAGAAAGAAAGAAGAAAGAAAGAAAGAAAGAAAGAAAGAAAGAAAGATGAAGAAATCCACACAAAATTTTACCAAACAGAGAGATTCTGGCTAGAGCTCCAAACTGGAGAATAACAGGAGACAGAATGTAAGAGAGAAGAAATGGGTAAACATGGACAGTAATGGACGGAAAACAACAAGATGGATGGAACTGAAAATACCCAACGACAGTGTAGTCTCACAGACATGCAATCTGTCATACATGTACACACACAACACATACTCAAACACAAATACACACACACACCTGTTAACATGATTGGCAATCAAGAACTGATTTTTAATGCGGCGCTGAATGTTTTGCATGATGTTGCATGATGAAGAAACCGCAACTGTTAACCGGACTCAAAAGCAGAACCACAGAAGAATTGGAATTCCCATCTCTATATCTCATGTCTCATGATGTGACAAAATCCTGAGAGACTTAATTAAAACACAATTTATTCTCATCGCTATGATTTATTGTTTTAGGTGTAATTAACACAAAGTATGATCAAGCTGTTTAAACTAACACAAAAATTGACTTTTTTAATTAAATATAAATACATTTATTTCCTTGTGCATACTCTTTCTGAGATCCGCTTTCACTGCTTACCTGGTGGTCACCTCTTTTGTCTTTGTTGGAGGTCTGGACACCATTTTTAGGGATGGATTTCAAAACAGAAGTAGAATTTTGATAGTGATTTTTGAAGTTTTGATTCACCAGTGGCAATACAATCTGCAACAGGAGAGAAAGAAAATGTATGCAAACAAACAATCCATCGAGATAAAATAGAGAATGACAATGAGACTGATGGCTGTGTGACGGTCAGGAAACCAAAAAAACACATTTATTGATCTGACTGTAGGAATGAAGCCTTTTAACTGGCAGGCAAAAAACTGTCCCAGAACAGCAGATAGTATCACGCAAAGCAAAACACAACGTGTAATCAATCGGGAGATCGGCAGTAACATGACTGTCAGTGATATCCATACAGACAAACACCAAAAGGCATTGGTGCATTACCTGCACAAATGTAGCACGACAGCTACTGTTCGACCTTCATCTCGAAGCTTTACACACAGACAAGATACTGATACTTTTGTTAAACACTCAACCCAGCTAACAGGGAACATTCTCAGAATGGTGCTAATGTTCTTTAAAGTTCTGTGAAAGTTATCAGAAATTTTCTTGCAGTAATGTTAGTAGAACATTACATACAATTTAAAACATTCTTAAGTAGTTAGTGGAGCATTTTAAGAGCATTACAAAATGCTTGTGGCTTTCAACAGAAGGTTCTGATCCAAATGTCTGGACTGTGGAGATGTCTGACATTAATGTTTTTGCTGCTTAACAGAAATGTTAGGAAAACATTATTTCAACCTAAAATTGTTAGCTGGTGAAACGAGAAAAATAGGTAAGTGCATCTAACCCAATTCCAGGAACTGGTTCTGGGCTTGTTCTGTAGGACACAGAGCTTGCTGAAGCAGGCCATAAGCAAAGTCACTTGCAGTCACTGGAGAGACAACATCTGCCACATTTCTGTTCCTGTGCAGTGAGAAGATAGTCAATTAAAGTGAAATGGGCCCTTCAGAGCCCATCAAGAGGGTCCTTACCTCCCTGCCAAGAAGTCACTGATGTGGAAACATCTTCAGCTTTGTCTCTGACTGGGATCTTATTTTTCAGCCATCATAAGCACAAGCAGGGGGTGACTGCCCCCTCCTGGAGAATGAGAATCTCAGCACTCAAAACATTTCAGGTGTGCCAATGTGGCTTTGAGACAATCACCACCATTAAACATCTTCTATGAAATAATACTCTGACACCAGTAGCTTCTGCTCTGCTCGTAGCTCTTGCTCAACAGCTGCAAGGGAGAGACAGTGAGAAAGACAATATACCTTCTCAACCAGAAAATATTTTCAACTACCGATTAATCACGTTTAGGCTTAAAATAACCAACTTCAACACAAGCGCGCCTGTAATTCCAAACTAGATTTACCAGGTTTATTTAAAAACTGAGACTCTCATTATGCTGAACCAAATTCTTCAAACAGTCAAATACATTTAGAAAGACAATTTAAAATCCTGGAAAAGATTAATGTCATATTTAACTTGCCAGACATACCAGTTTCAAGCAATGACCCAGCTGACAGGAAACATTCTCAGAATGGTGGCTAACATTCTCTAAAAGTTACCTAATGGAAACATTGTGGAAATGTTCTAACAACCTAAAATTGTTAGCTGGACACACACACACCTATATTTACACTTGTAGATTAAAAGGTATATTGATGACTTCCTCCAGATCGTCTCTGGGAATGAGAGACCTCAAGATTGCCCTGTCTCAGCCAGCCTCGCTTTTCTCTGCTTCTGTAAGCTACAGATCACACACAATGGAAACCTTGAGACCTTTAATGAAAACTGGCTGTGCCTTAAAAAGTAGATAAAACCAATAAGCCGTTCCCTGAATTCTCCTGAATTAATAAATGTACCATAGAGATTTCTGTGTAGTGTATATGTAACCACATAAGGACTGATTCCCTTGTACTGAACAGACACCTCAACACCTCTGGCCTGTCATATATAAGCACTGTGAGTCTCTTTCATACATACAAACTCACACAAACACTCATATCACTTCAGATGCAGTGATAGGAACCATGCAAAACCATTGTGTGTGTATATATATATATATTATATTTTCATTGAATCAATGTTAGTTGCACCTTTAAAACCACATTTCCATGTTTTTATATATGTAAATTGCAAAAATCTTAATATTTAAAAACACTTTTATTTACATTTTATTATTATAAATATTTTATTATTTTATTATTACATTTTTTTATTTATATTTTATATTAATCATCCATGTATAACATTTTATATTATTTGTATGCTATACATCAGATCTGATCCATTTCACTTGTTTTTATTTTATTTTATTCACTTGTTTCAAACGTTCACTGACCAATAAACAGCATTATTAGGATAAAGGTTTTAAAAATATTTAAAGCTGCAGTCTGTAACTTTTGTAGTTAAAAAATGAACCAAACTCCTGTGTACAGTACCTGTACCTTACCCCGATTCACAATGGAAAGCTTATAATAATAATTATAATAATAATATAATTTATAATTTGAGCTGTCGGGTCGATTGTCCTTTTGGTGTCATTTTTATTTCAACATGCACAAAGTAAAGTAACCTGCAATTTTGTGTTTTAAATAGAGATGGCGATAGAGAGGCAAAAGTTACAGGTTGCAGCTTAAAGTTTAGAGTCAAGCAAGATATTTCAATCAGTTTAAGAAGGACTGTTTCATGAAGTGAGCCAAAAGACAGTTTCAAATGATGACATAAAATTTATTTCTGTAGAATACAGACACACCTATAAAACATTTCCACACATACAAAAGTACATAAAAGAAAATCTAAGATAAATAAAATTTGTCTTGCATTGGCCCCGGAACTTTAAAAGCATTTTTTGATACTGGTCTTAAGAGGTCAGTCTTCAGGGTGTTTAAAGCATACGGTTTGTTCGTTTCACAACTCTGCATGTTCTCTCTGTCACTTCTATTCAAGTTTTTGGTTTCTGGAGTGTCAGTGGATTCAAGTTTGTGGTTTCTGGAGTGTTCAGTGGTTAAACGCAAGACTTAAGCAACCTCTCTAAAAATGACTGTAGTGTAAGACAAGAGAAAGTGCACAAGCCAAATCAACCCTAAATAAATAACTCTTATTAACCGTTTGATTGGTTCACTGCATATTTATCGTGCCAATAGTCAAAGGACAGAAAGATAACCAACCCAGAAACCCAGAAACCTCAACCACGTTTCAGGGTGTATTATTTGGGAAGAAGAGACATCAAACAAGAAAGTATATGAAGATGGTTGATTGTCATTCACTTCCTGTACAGACACATATTTCATACTGTGTGAAACTGGCACCACAATGCTAAAGAAGAATTTGAGAATAGAGGATGCGATCACTCCATTTCGCTCAGGCCACAGGGTCGTCTGAATTCTTGACCTCGTTCATGTATCCATTTGTTTGATACTGGAAAAGACAATGAGAGAGAAATGAGGGCAATTAACTCGAAGAATATATCCCAGCTAACAATTTCAGGTTGTAAGGATGTTTCCCTAACGTTTCCATTAAGCAACAAAAATGTTAAAAATGTAATTTTGCAAGTTCTAGGAACATTCCAAACGTTATTGCTTGGTTATAAGAATGTTATTCAAACATTTTTTTAAATTATGTAACGTTTTAAACAGTTTCACTACCTACTTAAGAATAAGATTTTTGATATATGATATATAACATTAAAATAACATTCTACCAGTCTTACTGCAAGAACTTTGAGAGAACGCTAACCAACATTTTGAGAACATTCCCTGTTGGCTGGGATATAAATTAAACATTTTAGGAGGATTGTAGAAAAGTGTTTATGAAAATGTTTATGTTTAATCACTGATTTTTGCCCATGATGCTGGAGATGGGTGTGGGATAGCCAGCATACTCACCCCACTTGTGGCCTACTAATACTGGACAGGCAGCGTGCCTCGTGCTGTAGTCTCCTTCCCCGCTGGCAAAAAGGTTATACCAGAATACTGCTGTATTCTGCCAAGATAACACCCAATGACAATTAAAACAACTGAATCTGTTTGATGAGGAAGAAGACAAAAGATTTGATGTGTGCAAAGTTTTACCTTTTTGGGCCACACTGCTGCTCCTACATCAGTGAAGACAGTGGCGCCCCCTGCTGATACATCACTCATCTGCAACACAGACATACATGATGAATCATGACCCCACTGTAACTAAGTTAACTATTAAAAGGCAGGGTAGGCAATCTTAAATCTTAGAAAGATTTTTATTAGGCTGGTTGGAAGTCTCTTCACATCCTGATAGTAATCAGTAAGTAAAGCGGTATAAATATATTTATATAAACACACATCTCCTGTGGAAGGCGCAGGACCATATAATGCTCGTCCAATCATTAGACAGGATGTCCTATTAAAGGAGGCGTGGCTTAGGAGAACACTCTCAGCGGAGGGCGGGATCTTATGCTTTCAAAACTAGGTTGCTATTGCTAGCCTCTCTGAAATTGCCTACCCTACCTTACCATACCATACATATTTTGCAAGCCAAGTTACTCACATAAAAGAGCCATGTCGCAATTCTGTTTCCTGTGCCCAGTTCTTTAAATGCATCTGGTTCATCTTTCTGCATATATACAAACACAAATTTTGAAGTGTTAGTATACAGATACATGCTCATATAAACAACAAAGCAATGCTATGCTGATTGAGTGTGCCGATATAACAAGAGTACACCCATGTGTTGCATTATTGTCTGCGGAAGAAGGACAGAGGAACTCACCCTTCCAAAGTCAAAGTGAGGTTCATATTGGCCTCCAACTCCATAATTTGCGACCTAAGAAGAAAATGAGAAAGAGAAGCTTTTTACCAGAACGTTTCTCTTATACAAAATGGATTCATCTTATGTGAAGGTGTCATCAGTCTGAAAGCGTCTGATTGGCTGGTGGAGTGTACAAGCCCCTCCCACATACCTGCAGCTCTTCTGCTGTGTCCATTTCAAGACCCGTCACGTCCTCAATACGCTGGTTAATTTTTTCAATGGTGGGATGCTCATATGCAGACAGCCAAGCACTAGAAACAACAAGAAAAAATTATGTATACTACAGTACATCATTAATGTGATAGTTCAGCCGAAAATAAACATTTTTGAGTAAAGTAAAATTAAACTAAACAGCAAATGAACTGTCCCTTTAACAAACCATATGCCATAACGTGCAAACATGGACAATTTGTATACTTTCACATCATGCTTTCTGTAAAACAGAACGATTCAGATTCATTTTAGAAAATTTGTTGACATACGTGAAAACGTGTCATAAGAAAGATGGACGTGCAGATGAAGCCACATAGGGTGGAAACAGGAAGGGAAAGATGTATAGAAATAAAGACAGACGCTCCCTTACCCCGTGAACAATTTAGGAACATTTCCCTAACGCTTCCATTAACCAACGAAAACATTAAACGTTATTTTGAATGTTCTACATACATTTAAAATGTCAATTTTTTACAATGCATTAACGTTATTGCTTGGTTATAAGAATGCCATTGAAACACTTGAACACTGTGTAACCTTTTGAGCGTTTCCAACTTCCTGAAAACGCTCCCTGCTAGCTGGGTCACTTCCTGTTTGCAAATGTTTTTCCTTAAAAAGCTACTCTAATACTAAATGCAGTAAGTATTCACCAACAGTGATCTCATTCATGTATGGCTGTAGGTTTGTGTGTTTGGGGGAGGCTGTTTATTTTATTTAAGGAATGTTAGTGACTCACAAGCTGATATTCTCATAACATTCAGTGCCACTCAGACTCGAGATGAAGTATTCCAGTGACTTCACCCAGTCTGCCCATTCTGGGATGTCCATTCTCAACACACACACACGCTCATAATGACAAAGAGAAGTTAAACCTTCAAATTCTAAGCACTTCAGATACTCTATATCTATTATAAGGACTGAGAAGGGACACCTGTAACATGAAGTTGTTTTTCACAACCAAACAAACATCATACTGTTAATACAAGCCTCTAATTCAGATGGAGGTCAGGTGGTGTTGCTGCTGTTCACATTTATCAAACAGCCTGAATTTCAATGAAGAAATCTTTGTTAACAAAAAGTAATGTTACTTCAAAATGAAGCAATAATTAATTACTTATTTGAAGCTAATGGAAATAAGGCTGTACAAAACTGCTTTTAAAATCAATCCCACAAATTTGCAAATGACACAAAATCCTTAGAAAAAAATCCAAGCCAACATAGAACGTTCTCAGAACGTTAGCTAAAAGTTCTCTCAAAGGTCACCGATGTTCTTGCAGTAACACTAGGAGAACATTTTTAATGTTATTCATGTATATCAAAAACGTTATTCTTAAGTAGTTGGTGGAATTAGTGGTTTTAAAAACATATAAGAACATTATTCAAACATTCTGTAAACCAAGAAATAATGTTAAAACAACATCTAAAAAACTGGCTGTTGCTGGGATAGGGTGTGAAAATTAGAAGTCAACAGTATAGCAGTGTGACTTATTGTTTCACTTTACTGTACATCAGTCAGCCATGCTGTCATGTCTGTCAAATGACATTTAATTGGTTGATACACAGACTCAGTTAATTAAAGTTCTGTTTAAACCCTTACCTCTTAGAGACTCTGTAATGGGCAGTGCTGAGTTTTCCCGTAACGGGATCATGAACAGTGGCTCGCCTTAGCTACTCCCCATTACACAAAGCAGGAAAGGGAGAAAAAGAGAGAGACAGAGCGTGAGTGTAAAAGAGAGAGAGAGAGAAAGCAAGACAGAGAGCGTGAGTGTAAGAGAGAGAGAGAGAGAGAGAGAGAGAGAGAGAGAAACAGAAAGCAAACACACACAACACAAGGATATATAAAGAGGAAGTGCAGATAAAATGAGAAGGGGATGGAAAAATGGAGAAAAAGACAGAGAGAGAGAGAGAAAGAGAGAAGGGTCACTTTAGTGTCATTTTCTGAACTGAAGCCATGTAAAGAACAGGGACACATCTGTTGACCATCAGAGATGCTCATTTCAAATTGCATGTTTGATGCTCCAAATTTACAAATGTACTAAAATAGCAAACTGACACTATGGGCAAGGCCTTTTTCCAATTTAAATTATCCAGTATAAAATTTAACACTGCACAGACTGTCTCGGTTCAAGCTCCACAGTCAGAGAACACATGACCACCACTGCAAGACAAAGACAAAATTCCTCTTTGTTTTATGTGGCATAACAGCAAGACGGGTGGAGAACTCCTCAGCATAACAAACAATATTAAAAACTCTTCTAGTGTATGAACAGCATTTCCAATTTTTCAAACTATTTCAATATGTTCTAGAATCTATTTAGTCATAAATAGTTATTATCATAGTTTTCATGATTAAAATATTGTATTTTTTATTATTAATTTTGTTTAACCAAATAAGCTGTGTTTTACATTGTTTTGGCCAGGAAGTTCTCTAACCTCAGAGAATAGCGACGGCATGGCGATTCATCTCCTTATTTTACGATCTGGCGGTTTTTCGTTTACATGTCTTACCTCTTGCTGATCCTGTAGGGGGCGGTCTCGAGCACACCCGTGATGGGATTGGATATAGTAGCCCTCCGGAGCTGAGGAGCCATAAATAGGTTACACATTGCTGTGTGTGTGTCCCTTACAAGCGCCCATACACCAACCCCTCGCTAAACCGCTAAACTAGTTTTCTAGTAGTGCTAGAAAAGACTACTTCCAAATTCTTAATTTCCTCTAATAGTACAATACAAAAACATTATTCTGGCACACTTTCTTAGTACTCAATAATCAGGATTAGAAGCTTCTAGAGCAAGTTAATTTTATAGATTTGTATTATTTGTAAATGACCAAGTATCAAATGCAAACAAGCTCAATAAGTCACATTAGCTTTCGAAAGTTTGTACGTACTGGAGGTGCTGCCAAATGCGTGTAATAATTTAAATAGTAAAATCCCCAGAATTACTTTTAAAATGGAAATTTCTTTTGATTTACAGATCCCAACATGAAATGTGGCTAGCTACAGACAACAAACAATAAAAAATAAAAACAATGTCAGAAACTCACTCTGGGTTTTGCCATCTCCTTCACTGTCATAATTTCACTGTCAGAGATGACGTCATGATAACGAACAATGTGTGGACGGTCCCACTCATCTTCCACCTTCACTGGAGCCAATAGCAATCGCGGATTGCGGTTGTTGTCAACGTAACGGCAAAACAGGCGGCTCTGTCTGCGGGGCGTCTATGGGTCACGAGAAGTAGAAATAAGCACTTGAGAAATAAAAACAAAAGAAAAGAAGAAAAAGTAGAGAGGAAAACGAATCTTCCTGCTCACCATCTTGACTCCCTCTCCTCTGCACAGCATTTCATATTTCTTCCTCTCTGGCAGAGGGTCATTGGATCGTTTCCTCTGAGCGTCGCGTTTGTCCAGGACTTTCTTCTCTGTTCTTTTCACCTCATTTTCCGTCTTCTCTGTTTCTGCCTTCCTCTGCTTCTCCAGCTGGAACTCAAAGTATTTTAGGTTCCCATTGGCCCTGTGGTGATTGGGGTCTGAAAACACAAAGCCATTTCTTTGGTTAGAAGACACATTACAACAGTGTAAAATATGGCCCCTAAGTTATGAACTAAAGTTATGAACTGTGGTACAATCTACATTAATTGCTGTAAATGGAAATGACAAATACATCCAAACCCTGCTTAAAAGACCTTTTTAATTTTTACCCAGTTTCAGCATCCTCTTGGTAAGTTCGAGGGCTCGCTCTAGCTCCCCCTGTTGGTAAATGGCGTAACTGAGATAGTCCATGACCGTGACCTTGTCTATGGTGGATTCCTCTCCCTCATCCAGCTGTTTAAGTGCTTGAGCCATCCAGAGCTCAGTGTGGTAGTAATCGGCCTCAGAGTACGCCACCTTCCCCAGCTCATAGCAGTCTTCCACCGTCATCCGGCTCTTATGAACAACACCTGAGGCCACACCAGCAAGATGCAAACAAATACACAACGACAAACACACACACACACACACACAGTCTCTTTATAATTAAATGCACAATTTAACTGACTATTTCTTTTTTATTTGACTATTATGCTTTTGAGAAAAAGAGAAAAACATCAGTTTCTCCTTTTAATATTCAAAGTACCCAGCTAACAGGGTATGTTCTCAGGATGTTGTCTACCGTTCTCTAAAGGTTCTCTCAAGTTATCAAAAACGTTCTTGCAGTAACATTAGTAGAATGTTTTTTAACATTATTTATCATATCAAAATGTAAGTCATCGGTGGAACATTTTAAAAATGTTACAAAAAAAATGTAAAAAACTAACGTTCTTATAACCAAGCAATAATGTTCATACTATGACTAAAAAACTGGATGTTTTGAACATTTCTAGAGTATTCAAAATAACTATTGTTACTTAATGGAAACATTAGGGAAACGTTTTTTTAACCTAAAATTGTTAGCTGGGTAATGGGATCATAAAACAAAAGAATCTTTAACAATAAAAACATGCTGGTTATATGGTTCAACTCTCATTCTTTGTTTTTTTATCCAGACCGACTACAGTGAGTACTCTAGTAAAGATCTGAGAGCAGGTCTGAAGTGTACAAATTCACAGATACACAGGAACTCACCTGGCAGATCTCCAGTAGAAATGGTGTTAGCAGACAGCTGGTACGTGTCCTGTAATCTAAGCAAAGCTTTGGCTGCTCCTGTCTGGTCCTCATCTGTTGGGAAGAACTGTCTCTGAACGGTCAGATTAGAGATGAACCCTAAGAAAAGAGAGAAAACAGACCTTGAAGATCAGAAACGATGGATTACTAGATTTAAAAACACATTTTAAACATGGCAGTGGCATGACAACCCTCAACTCATGTTCAATATTCAAATATGGAGCATCAAGTTTTAACCTTTTAAGACCAAATGTTTACATTCAAAGAGTTCCTGTGTTTGACCAAAGATTGTTAAATTTACAAGATGTCACAATTCTGTTAATATGAATGGAGGTGAACTCAGTGCTTAATGTCCACTCTAGCTAATAAAGCTCCACCTTCTTTATATAATATGAGCTTAAGATATCTGTTTTTCCCATATTTTAGAGATTTTCCCCCATTTAAGTAGATAGGACTTGAGTGAATGAAATAGCTGCCCGGAGGTTTTACAAAGATGAGTGAGGAGACGTCCTTAAAGGGACTGTGGTATCACTAACCGTTGGTGGTGTCTTTCAGCACCAGGCTCTCCAGGTCAGCCCACTCACTGTTGAGTCTTTTCATTAGTTTAAAGGCATTGACCGGATGCCCCAGGAATCCTTCTGGGTCCTGAGTGGCTGTGTTTGTCAGCGAGTCCAGCTTATCTGCCCACCTATTGAAGGTGAAGAACCACAGAATTATGATAATAAACAGCTGATAAATCCAGAATATTCACCAGCCATTCATGAGCTGTCAAAGAACATCAGAAAGACCCAGCTAACAAGTTAAGTTGTAAGAATGTTTCTCTAATGTTTCCATTAGTAACAAAAACATCATAATGTCCATAGGAACATTCAAAACAGAGTATTTTTAGATGTTGCATTAACATTTTTGCTTGGTTATAAGAGCGTTGTTCAAATCGTTATTAAAACATTTCACTAACAGCGTAAAAATAAAGTTGTTGATATATATATACGGTTAAGTAATGTAACAGTAAGTACTTCTAACATTACTGCACAAATGTTTTTCGCTTTGAGGGAACAACATTCTAAGAACGTTCTCTGTTAGCTGGGGAGGCACTTGAAAGCCTTTACACATTTTGTAGTTTAATTAAAGGCAGCACACAATGACTTCAGGATACCGTCACAGTCTGGGCACGTTTGTCTACACAGCTGAGCAGATTTATAGCACATGTTTGTTTGCACGCATGTCTGTGTACACTCACTGTTTGACCTGCTCCAGCCTGTTCTCCTCTTGTCTGATGTATTCTTTCAGTGACGTCACCAGGCCCTTTTCTGTGTACAGTAGATCTGTCATGTGACCTACAAGAAAAAAACAATCTGGAATTAAAACTGGAGCATCTCATACATGCACGCTCATGATAATAAGAGCTATTTTAACATTTTTAATTCTATATAATTTTAAAAAAGTTCCACTAACAACTTAACAATAAGGTTTATGATATATCAATATATAATGTTAAAAAACCTTCTACTTACATCACTGCAAGAACGTTTTGATAACTTTGAAAGAACCTTTACAGAACATTAGTCAACATTCTGAGAACGCTCCCTGTTAGCTGGGAGGCCACACTTCCCAATTCTTAATCGTAACTTACTTAATAATACACTGTGTTAAGGACATCCTGCATGCTCTGGATGTCAGGAAGAACAGATCACCATATGAGGAATGGACCAGATACAGTACAGAATAACCGGAAGGATACAAACAATGTAGAATTATCTCACCTGTAGAAGTGAAGAAGTCATTTTGGGCGTAGAGGGTGTGGATGAGAAAACTCAACAGGAACCAACACAGCACCATCCTGAGAAAGAGAGAGAGAGAGAGAGAGAGAGAGAGAGA
>JAZGTH010000083.1:4715000-4770000 GCA_036877525.1 Chromobotia macracanthus | reverse complement strand
TTTGGTGGTATGTGTCAGAGCTGTGTGTGTTTGGTGAGTGTGTGTGAGTTACCTCTCTGCAGATCGGCAGTCCAGTATAAGTATATAATATGGATCGTGCAGTGATGGTTGGCCGGCTTCAGCATTCAGTAGATTGTATACCTGCTGTGGGGTCACATAACCTCTTTCTATATTTGCTTCTTCTGGGAGAGCAGGAATCAAAAGCTCTTTTACACAGACACACAAACACGCAAACAAAAATCAGTTCTGCATGTACTACAGGCAGTTCATGCAGCTAGAAAACATGTCTTCATGTTCAATAATGTTGATAAACAACACTGGTGATAAACAAAAGCTGTGATCTTTCAGCTATGGTAACATAATATAGGCCTACCTTCAGTGTTGGTCTGAGATTCAATGACATTCATTTGAGAGAGCTTGACAGTGCCATTCATCTCCCTGCAGGGGGCGCTATTCTGATCCTGCAGAGAGCCTCGAACCAAGCAACATTTATCAGCTCTGTGAGGAGGGGCAGGGTAAGAATTCTAGTAATTGCTGTGTATTCGCTGAATATTGTAGCTAATGTCATCCCCAGTTTCAAAAAGATCCCATCAACCACCAGACGACGTGATGGACCTCAGAGACAAATCAGGTCTGAATGTACTTTGAGATATTTAAACCGTTCTTAATCCTCTGCTTTGTTTTAAGAGCGCGTCATTGTATTTGTAGACATGAAATGGGTGGTTATATATAATATTTTATATATATTATATAGTTTATAAAATTATATAGAGTTAAAAAACATGATTGTTTAGTACTCACCTGGACACCACAATGCCCATAGTTTTGGACGAGAGTCATTCGGATGTGTAGCCGAAGCTCTCTCTCTCTTCTATGGGCCAAAAGGTAAGCAAGAAACTGGAACCATTGTGACACACACACACACACACACTGTGTGACACCATGAAAGCTATACTTTCCCTAGGGCATTACTCCACCAAACACAATCAAATGTATAAATATCAGTAGAATTTTATCCTTGTGGTGGTTAAATCGCTCTCCGTATGTCAGTGTAAAAGCAACAGGCTTGTTTTTTTCCCCCTTCATTCTGCTATCTCCCTCCTCCTTGTCCAGCTTATTTTAGTGAGTTACCGGGGTAATGCAGGACAGGTGAAGTGCTTTACATGAACTTCAGCGAGCTGGCCGTGACAGGTCAGTGTGTCAGACACAGATACAGACACACGCGTGTGAATGAGATTGAAATAACACAGTGCATCTGCAGAATGTTATGAACACATAAATTTGCAATCTGTAACTTTTTTTTGGTTAAAAATGATCAAAAATCAGTTATTGAGCACGTTCATGACAGATCAGTGTTCAAACCGATCTCTGTACCACAATTCACAACAGTAAGCTTATATACATTATTTCTAATTTGAGCTGTCAGGTCTGATTACCCGGGTAATGTCAGTTTGGCTTTATCTGACTTCAACATACATGAAGAAAAGTGGGTACAGTAACCTGCAATTTTATGTTTCAAACAGAGATGTCAGTAGAGAAGCAAAAGTTACAGATTGCAGCTTTAAAAGCCTCAGCTAAAGATCAAATTGCCAAGGATCAAAAAATTAGAGAAAGGTTGTTTATAAATGAAATGAATATTTGCAAATGTGAAGAAACTCTAATAGATTATTTAGTCTTTGTTTGGTGCAGCTGTTACCTGTTTTATAGTCAGCTCATCTGTTCCACTGTGTGTTGATTTGGCCAGCTGAAGATTATGTTTTGGACCATTAAAAGAGCAGAATGTATCTCTAGTTTTAAACCTGTCCATTAGCCAGGAGGTCCCTGTGAAAGTCATAATTTAATAACTAACCCCAGGGGTGCATTTAGAGCATGCATTAGAGAGAAGCTTGCACCTGTCCTTGGGCTGCAAGTCTCTTGGTGATGAAATGGTATTACTAGTCAATTTTAGAGGATTGTATAAAGGAGACCAAGATCAGCACATTCTGTCTTCATAAAGACAACAGGTAAGACATTCTGCATTATCTTTGCTCAATGCAACTGTTTTGTGCATGTCTAGACAATTTGTGATTTACAGTTTTGCTTGTAAGGCTTTACACATGTTTTGTAGTGTCCACAAGATATTAATTTGTATTTTCTGAATGTTTTTGCTTAAAAATCTGTTACATAAATTGACAATGTTGAACTTTTAAATGATGCCGAACGTCATCACAATGTATTTTAAATGTATGTTTATTGGTTTGCGGCATACTCTAATAACTCTTTATTTTCTGCATTGCTATAGTGAACCCCACAATTGCTGAACTGGTTTGCTTTTTCCACTATACAATCTGAAGTGGGAAATAAAATCATTTCTGGCATCTAGAACAACTGTAAATATCAAGCTAAACAAACAAATCAACATAAACATTCTTTAAATAAATGTTCTCATGAGAGTACAAGGTAACATATCAACAGTCTTTGTTTTAGTTCCAGTATGGAGTGGAAAGGGAAGCTACTGGTGCAGTTGGTAATGCTAGTTTTTGTGCTGGAAGTTAGTCTTTGCCAGCACTGGTCGTACGGTTGGCTTCCTGGTGGAAAGAGAAATGTCGGTGAATTGGAGGCGACATTCCGGGTGAGAGTACCCTCTTTATCTTCTTCTGTGTTCCCAGCTAAAAATGTTAAAAGTCCTTAGTGGGTCGATTTAAGAATGCTACAGAATTAACAAAATGTTTAAATAACGTTCATATGACCAAGCAATATTGTTAATGCAACATAAAAAACAAGACATATAGAACATTCCTAGTAGTTTTAAAATAACATAATTTTAATGTTTTTGTTACTTAATAGAAATGTTAGGGAAATGTTCTTACAATTTAAAATTGTCGGTTGGGTTGCAGTTTAGCCCTTTTCATTCAATAGCACATAAGACAAAGTTTGTGAGTAAAACATTACCAGATGTAACACAATACAATGCTTAGATATAGGATGCTTATGCAGAGTAATAATCTATATCTAAATCTGTAATCTCTATAATTGTCTCAGATGATGGATGCTGGTGACACAGTTCTGTCTGTTCCTGCGGATTCTCTATTGGAGCAGCCTTCACAGATACACATAGTGAGAACACAGCTCTTCCTCATACTGTTATCATTCTGTTATCAGAAAAACATCAGTAACTGAATTTCACAGTGTGAAATTGTTTTTATTGATCTGTGATGTCCTTCTGTTAACCTTTCAGGTGAGTGAGGTGGACACTGAAGATTTGCCTCTGAAGGTACAGAGATTTCCCAACAGACGAGGAAGAGTGTAAAAGTAAACGATGTAGATTAATCCACCGACAATAAAATTCTCTTTTATTCCCTGGGAATGAAATGTCTTATTGAGTCTTGAAAAAATACCCTGCTTACCTGATTTTAATGAATACAGTGCTGGAGGTACATATGTAGACTACTTTAAATACGTGGTTTAAAATGATTCAGTCTTGTAGGTGCTAAAGACTAAAATAATCATAATACTAATACCAATGATAATAATAATCACTATTTCTTCACATCCACATGGTGAGGCTCTTGCTCAGTGATACATCTACATTGCCCACACCAAACACCACTTGCAGCTAAATATTTGATATTTGTTTGTCCTTTATATGTAATTTATGTTCAGATTATAACTGTTGTGTCTGCTAGGGCCAATAAACGTACTGTTAGTGTTTACATTTTTTCCGCTATTTTGTTGTACTGCTGAGTGTAACTATATTTAAACTAAAGAATAAAAATGCTTAAACGTTTACACTCGTTAACACTGCATGGCAGATATGCATTCACTTCATGCATTGCCTGAAATCCGAACCCACAACTTTCACAGCTTACAGGGAACGTTCTCATAACGTTGGCTAACGTCCTCTGAAACGTTTTCCCAAGGTTATCCAAATCGTTCTTGCAGTAACCTAAATGTAATGGGTTTTTTTAGCGTTATAAATCAGAGATGTTATTTCTGAGTTGTTAGTGGAAGGTTTGGAAGCGTTACAGAATAAAAAAATTTAGGTTGTAAGGACGTTTCCCCAACGTTTTCAGTAATAACAAAACACGTCCAAAACTTTAGTTTAGTTCAAAACGTTATTGTAGATTTGATTCTCTGTATAATTAAAGCATATTTTATACTAAAGCTTTAAAAAAATAATTATGAACATCTCCTTTATACGTCACAATAATGCAAACAGAGCCGGACCGATCCAAAGCAAAACTGTCCAATCACTGCACGGAGCGCATGTACGCTGAGCTCTGATTGGTCGTCTGTCTTGGCATCGTTTCAGCCTGATTTGAAAACAGGAAGTGAACTTCAGAGCACGTCCAGTCATTTTTCTACACTAGTTAAAATCGCGACTTGCATGTGTGGTGGGTAATATCCTTATCCGTTTACTATGCGTGAATCCCATAAGAAATGCAGGACTGTTAAATGTTTGCTTCGTGTGTACATTTGTGCGAATGCGTCGTTTGAGTTTTTGGCGGAAACTCGTTTATGTGCATACTCGTGCATGTCGGGTCTTTGTTATGTGTGCATGCATGACAACCTGTCGTGCATTTGTAGCTGCATGTGTGCGATCATGCTTGTATTGTCAGACAGCTGTATGTGCAGATGCGAGTGTGTCGGGTCTTTGTTATGTGTGCATGCATGACAACCTGTCGTGCATTTGTAGCTGCATGTGTGCGATCATGCTTGTATTGTCAGACAGCTGTATGTGCAGATGCGAGTGTGTCGGGTCTTTGTTATGTGTGCATGCATGACAACCTGTCGTCATTTGTAGCTGCATGTGTGCGAACTTTATTGTCAGACAGCTGTATGTGCAGATGCGAGTGTGTCGGGTCTTGTTATGTGTGCATGCATGAAACCTGTCGATTTGTAGCTGCATGTGTGCGATCATGCTTGTATTGTCAGACAGCTGTATGTGCAGATGCGAGTGTGTCGGGTCTTTGTTATGTGTGCATGCATGACAACCTGTCGTGCATTTGTAGCTGCATGTGTGCGACTATTGTCAGACAGCTGTATGTGCAGATGCGAGTGTGTCAGGTCTTTGTTATGTGTGCATGCATGACAACCTGTCGTGCATTTGTAGCTGCATGTGTACGATCATGCTTGTATGTGCAGATTTGTGACATTCATTGCATGAATGCATTGCATGCGTTTGACAGGTTGCACGTGTGACAGTAGGTTATGATGTCTGGCAGTGGTGCCTGTTTTCTCCGTGATGTGTCTCTCAGCTCACCATTGGGGGAAATTCTGCTGAGCGGCTGTGAGATGGGGGTTCACACCATTGACCTTCAAGTGGACAAAAGATCGAGGTAAATATGAATATCCAGTGTGGAATTTGGATGGATTGGTGTAATTAAATAGACACGATAATGCATACAAATATCTTATGAAGTGTCATTTTCTTGCCACAGACGCTATTGGCTTGCTCAACGTATGCTTTCCAATGGCCAGTCAGAAATAAGCTCTGAATTACAGCGTTGTGTGGACTGGCTTCAGTGTTACTTCATCCATCCAGAGTCCGTCAGCTCGCTTCCTCTGCCCGCCTTCCACCATCCACTGCTGCAGAGCGGTTAGTCGCATAAACACCTGACCATACATCAGTGATTCCCAGCCAGGGTTACATGTTTCCCCAGAGGGTAGTTGTAAAGGCTTTGTGAAACCTATAAAACAAAATGGATTGAAATATAATAGGGCCTTTTTGTTATGTTGTAATTATATTAAAACAGATTAGGATTCTGTAATTTAAGGGATTAGGCCAGATTTAAGTGACTCTTCAGTGACAGTCTCTCTTTTCTCAGACTCGTTTACCGCACATGTGCTGAAGACTCTGTTTAAGGAGGTGGGGCTTGGCAAAACTGTCTCGTACAAGCAGCTTGCTGAAATGGCAGGGAAACCAAAGGCTGTACGTGCAGTGGGCGGAGCCATGAGGAGAAACCCGGTGGGTTCCTTGCAGTGAAAGATTGATTTTTACTCACTCTTAAAATAATTTTCTTGACATGCCTTTGTATTTGTGTTGTGTCTGTTTCTCTGTCCATCTGTCAGATTCCTCTGATAGTTCCGTGTCATCGGGTTCTGTGTAGTTCAGGTGAAAGTGGACGATATATGGGAGGGAAAGGAGATCATATTAAAGTGTGGTTGCTCACCCATGAGAAGAAAGCTTTGGAGCTCAGTCCCGACATGCCTGCAGAGTCCAGCTGAGCGATCTCAAGTGACCTCCATTCAGTGCTTGTTTAAAAAAAATAATTGAAAACCTTTCTCTTTTGAGTTTGAAAACACATGACCACTGACTACTGATTGGTTAGCTTCTGTATTCCACCAGAACAAATGGACTCTTTTAGTCCATTCATATTCTATAGTTCATGTTCTGTGTGCAGAATTGTGTTTGAGAGAAGGTGGTTTATTTAGTTAAAGCTGACCAGTAGAGTTGGAATTCTGTTTGTATGCTATTCAGTTTGTCAGTGTTACCCTGACATTGTTTAAATGTTGGTTAATCAGTACATTGGGTGCTTGTTATAACCAAGCTGTTTGAATAATCCAAAGGATTATGGGAAAATATGAAAATTTCTTAAATGTTCTTTTTTAAGTTGTGTATTGTGATATCCACATAGTTCCTTTGAAATGCATATTGATATTTTTGTATAAAGATACTTTGTAGTATCTTCATCTCTTTGCAAACCTCTTTTCATGGCTCAATAAGAAATGTTTAAAGAAAATAAACAGCTTTGTAAAGCAAATCTGGATTCTGTAATGACTAAACAGACGGTCAAACTAATTGTAAAAGCTAATGTATCTGTCCAAACCTCCAACTGAAAACAGATTAGGATGAAAAAGAAGGGAAGTTACAAGATCTCATTTACCAGCCCTGAGTGGTTTTATACATAAGAAACAATTTATATGATAAATTGTCCTGTCAGTTTTAATGTGTTACAGTTTACCTACTGTACCACTGTATAGCTGGCTGCTGTACTCCAAACTATGGACACATCGCCAAACAAGATGACACACACAATGATCTGTCACAGATTTATTTAACAGCAATTTATTCTTGTTTATATTCCAAGGTCACCCACTCAGGCTGTTACAGTAACAGTACCACTACAATAGTTTTCATGTTTATATGTCTTTTATGTTTACAAACACTTAAAGCAAAAAGCTGAACTGTATTAGGCATATTTTCCTGGTTATTCATATCTACTATTTAGAAATTGAATCGTCATGTAGACGTGGGCTACATTATAAGAAGTCTGTGCCAAAAAACATCCCCACTGGAGAACCACTGAAAAGTTATTGCTGAGAGTTTTCATCTCCCAACATATTTTTCACAGTGTCTGTTTACAAAGTCCTGGATTTCCCCAGGAGAACAAAGAATGCCAGGAAAGTGTTGTCAGGTACTTTATATAGACTATGCCAGAGAGACCATGACACAGCATACACAAACACACTTCTTTGCTACGACTCAGAGTGAAGAACACTGAGTAGTGAGACGCCGTCCAATACAGATCCTGCAGAGAGAGAATATATATAATTAACACTATTATATATATATATAGTCAAATCAAATTGGGAGTGGGACAACTGAGAAAGTTAGATTGTATACAGATTATACTATATACAGAATATATAGTATATACTATACTTATACAGTATAAGTGTCTCACCCCAATCCAAGCATGAGGATGTGTGTAAGGACTAGGGAGGGCAGCAATAGCTTCAGCAAACATTTGTTCATCTCCTCATCGGTTTTGGCTGTGTTTCTGTTGCTCGCTCGGTTCCGCTTTGGCCGTTTAATAATAAATGCAGTGGGTGGTACATTTTCTGGCCGACTGGACCAGTCACAGATCCTTACAACAGCCTCGGCTTCCTGTTTGCTCTCTGTTACTTCCTCCTAGAACAACAGAACAAAACCTGTGAAGATCTTTGGTATAAAGTTGCATATTATATACATATATATGTATATATACATACACACACACCAATCTTCAGATAGACAGACAGATGTACCTGTCCATTGGTGTGTGTGTTGAAGGACGCTGGACTGATGAGTGGAGGTGTCTGGACACGTCGAGGACTTGAGAGAAAGAAATAATAAAGCCACTGTGAGTAGATCTATCATACAACAATTCTTGTAAAATACTAACTCCTACATGCTGACGAAAAGGAAGGTTTGCACACACCTGCTACAATGAGAGCTTGTCCGTGAACTGCTGCTGGACTCGCGCTGGGCTTCCAGAAGCAGTTTTTCCAGGTCTGTGTCACTAAGGCTTGGTGTGCCCTCACTATGCTCACTGTGTGAATCATAATGAAGCTCTACCCATGAGTCTGGGAAGAGAAAAGTAACTCAGAGTTAGACATTATTATCCTTATCCTTTAAATAACAGGGAATGTTCTCAGAACATTGGGTATCAAAGGTATCAAAAATGTTCTCGCACGGTAATGTTAGTAGAACATCTTTTTAACGTTATTTATTATATATCAAAAGTTGTTTGTGGAATGTTTTAAAAATATAACAGAATTGAAAATGTTTGAATAAGATTATTATAAACAAGCAATAATGTCAATGCAGCGTCTAAAAACAAGATGTTGAAAAACAACATTTTTACGTTTTTGTAACTTAATGAAAACGTTAGGGAAACGTTCTTACAACCTAAAATTGTACAACCTAAAAAAGCCTCCTTTTCAAGCAATGAATGCTTGATTTGGCCCTCCAGATTCACACGCTTTATCTTTCTGGGTCTGAACAAAACAAGAACTATACAAGCTACAAATAAACTACAATTATATATTACATGTACTTCACGTTAAATGTCAGTCCATAAATCCTTCTACACAAACAGTAACAGTTTTTACAAATAACCAATTGATTGAGACAAATAAAAACTAAACTGTTTGCTTTAGGGAAACAATAAAATGCTGACTAGGCAGTTTGAGTTCTGCACTGTCGAGATTTACAAAGAACACGGTTATCAAAATCAACTTACTAAAGTAAAGTAAGTAAATAGTGTATGTTACCATCAATAAAGAATTATTATTTACATGAGCTGTCGAGGTAGTTACGTTATCTAACCAAGTCAACTGACCGTGTATGTTGTCCTCCTGAGTTACAAGCTTCAGCGTTGACATCGTTGTTAAAACTAGTTTTCGATTATGTTTGCAATGTAATGAGATTTAGTTTGTTTGTGGATTAAAGATAAAATAACTCAAACGCGCTCGCTGTGGCACACACACATCCCCGTCCCGAAAAACAATGACGAAATCCTTTGTTTACAAAGAGAATCCGCGTTCTGATTGGTCCGCCTGTGAGCCAATCAGCTCACCCTACGTATTCAAAGGGAAGTTTGGCGCTACGTTACGATACGTACGATTGTTTTTACGTATGTAATAATAATTTGTATTTTGTATAATTTGGCGAGATTGCCGTTTCTGTGAATTTGACAATATGGGTGACAGGACGAGGCCCATAATAAATGAAGTACGCATGCACACGTAATGCATAAATATGAAGCATAAACAAATTACAACCGGTGTGTGTACAAAACAACATCAGATCTGAACTACACATCAGTCCAACATGCACTTTAAATTTAAATGTTTTACATTTAAATCGATAAATTTAAACTCTGTGCCGTGAATAACACGACCACACTTTAAAGTAATAAGTACACGGGACATCTGTAACCCATCTGGGTTTGTTTGTTTGTTTGTTTGTTTGTTTGTTTGTTTGTTTGTTTGTTTGTTTGTTTGTTTGTTTGTTTGTTTGTTTGTTTGTTTGTTTGTAGACGGTGTGAAAGCTAAAGAAGCTGCGAGGAAAGCGCAGGAGGAGGCGCCCGAGCGTCACACCGGAAGTCAACGTCATATCCGGCAGAGGTCGACTTGGTGAGAGGAGGCTAAAAACAACCGTGCGATTTTTATTACAAAACAATATCCCATGGACACTTAAAGGCGTGAATTGTTGACATTTCTTACAATCATCTCACAAGAAAACGTTAGCGGTAAGGAGGACGCGGTTGTCATGTAAATAGAAATACAGAAACATCGTGGCCTGGCTCGAGTCGCTGAGGAGCGATTATTTGTAACCAAAACAAAGATTTAGCTTCAGTTAGCCCGTTTTTATATCTGTACAACATTGTTTGATTTCTCTAGTCTTTTCGTTTGAGAAATTGTGTTGTTGTGCTGTTGCTTATTGCTGGCTGTAGGCGCATCGCTGGAGTTTAAAGCAATCGCATGTTGTCTTTTATTTGCTGCAATCAAACTGGATAATATTAGCCTAAACACTTCAGAAACATATTTACAGTTCACAATGTTTGCCAAAATGTCGTACCAGTAGTACTACTACTAAGTGAAACTGTGTGTGTGTGTGTGTGTGTGTGTGTGTGTGTGTGTGTGTGTGTGTGTGTGAAGAGATGTGTTTTGTTGGGGCCAGCTTTTTCATTTTAACAACTTTAATTACTGTTTGATTTTGTTCTGTATGTGTTATTGTGCTGCTCTGACTGTGTGTTGATGTGCTTGCAGATGTCTGACGACTTAGTGAAACAATTGAGCAATTATAAAGCTCAATTACAGCAAGTGGAAGCTGCACTGTCTACAGATCCAGAGAATGAAGATCTGCTTAAATTGCAGAAGGACCTCCAGGTTTGGGGCAGAGCTTTCCGCTGCATATATGTTTATGTGATCTAAATTACAATATAATTGTTTTTGATCACTTATTTTTGTATGTATACCAATTGCTATATAGTGTAATATGTATGGGGTCTAAGAACTACAGCTTGCTATGTTTTTCTTGTTCAGTTTGTCTGTATTAATAATGGTTAGTTAGCAGAGTTAGTGGTCTGCCGTGTTTCTCAAAGGGACAGTTTTTGTCACTTTGGGAAAGCCTGATAGCTTCTGTTTGTGACATGATAGAGCTGTGATCCACTAAGTATATTTCTCATATCATTGCTGTTATATGTGTTGCTATAGGAGGTGATTGAGTTGACAAAAGATCTGTTGACGTCACAGCCGGTAGACGGCGTGGCCAGCACCAAAAGCTCAGAGGTGACTGCTCCCACTCCCAGCTGGAGGGTCGGAGACCGCTGCATGGCCATCTGGAGCCAGGACGGACAGTGAGTATCAGACAGCCACACACACAGTGATTGGGTGATTGGGAAGGTGTGAACGGATGGTGGGTGGTCAGCAAGAATTGGGGGCGGGATTAGTGTGTATATCTGTACTTACCTGCTTACAGTGCTGTGTGATTGGCAGGTTGTATGAGGCGGAGATCGAAGAGATTGACAGTGAGAATGGCACGGCGGCCATCACGTTCAATGGCTACGGCAACGCAGAGGTGCTGCCACTGCACGTGCTCAAAGCGGCAGAGGAGGGCAACAGCAGGAAAGAGATTGACGGAAAGCCCAAATCCAAGTGAGCAGATCTGAAGCAGCAGCAGCAGTATTATTTATTTAGGGCAAGAATAAAGACAAGACACAAACACCAGTAACCTAGTACAATTTAACCAAAATACATATTGAAGAAGTATGTGTTTAGATGTAACTTGAAAATGGATAGTGAAGAGAGAGTGTGTATCTGTTATGATACAGCAGTTATATAGGGCCACTTATATTTAGGAGGAACTATATGATGTAAAAGAGCTCAATTCTTTCCCTCAGAAAAGAGCTGCTGGCGGAGCAGAGGGAATACAAGAAGAAGAAAGCTCAGAAGAAGGTGCAGCGCATGAAGGAGCTGGAGCAGGAGAGAGAAGATCAGAAATCCAAATGGCAGCAGTTTAACAACAAAGCCTATTCCAAGAACAAGAAAGGACAGGTCTGTATGAGAGAGACGGAGCAGCGGGAATTCTTTCAGCTATGTACTGTGTAATCCAATTTCCTCCGAATAGTGTTTAACCCTTTCATATAATAGTTTGATCTTGTGTGATCTTGTTGGATTAGCTTTTCTGTAGCTTAGCTGGTGGAGCATTGCACTAGCAGTGCAAAGGTTGTGGGTTCGATCCTCAGGGATCAAATGTATAGCTTATATACACTGTATGCTTTATCACTTTGGATATAAATGTGTAAATGTAAATTTCATTTCCAGGTGAAGAGGAGTATATTTGCATCACCAGAGAGTGTAAATGGAAAGGTCGGCGTCGGCACGTGTGGTATCGCTGATAAACCAATGACTCAGTACCACGACACGTCAAAATACAACGTCAGGCATCTGATGCCCCAGTGATTAATCTATGTTCTGTTTCTATCTCATCCCCTTGACATCACCACCCATTGTTAAAATCAAGTGTGATTGGAAATGGAATTAATATAGTAGCACATTTCCAGAGTAGGACTCTTCCTCTCTTCCGTTTCCTGTTACAGTGGGTGTTTAGTCTCTGGATGTTGGAGCTGCTCTATACTGAAAGTATCTGGATGTTGTAGCCAGTGAAACAAATTCTCAGTAAAGCACAGCTCCCACTGTTCCTGTTTCATTGTAAAGGATCTCATCATGCTCTCAGTGATGCTGAAGATGAGAACATCGTCCTGTAGTTTTTTAATAGTGTTTTGAACAAACATACACAATACATAGTTGAGTCAGGGAGGACTGCTGCTGTCGGGCTGATTAAGCTTTTATTTTGCTTTTTTAAAACTCTGTGTCTAATAAGCATTGTTCTGCAATCATTTGTTGTATTTGCTTTTCTGTTTTGTATATTTACATATTTGAGGAATAAACAGTGATTTCTTGACATTTGTATACTAAGCATTTGTGCTTGTTTGGATGGCTTGTTTTGTAAACAAGATTCATTTGATGTAGTAGTTAAAGAGTATATATTGTATATTGTACACAACATTGGTAAAGGTTTTGTTGCATCACTAAATTGTAGCATATCTTTATTGCAGGTAGTCATTGACATTTCAATGAATAAAGACATTTTAAAGATGTTTGTAGACAGCTCACTGTCTAAATCTTTACTGGAATGAGTAAAACATCTGTTAAAACGCTGACTGACACTAATTACAATATGCGAATTACAATAGCAGAATATGACTTTAGAAGATGAATAATGTCTTAATGAACATGATGATACATTACTAGAAACAGTTATAAGACATAAGATTGTAAAAACGGTATACAGTGTATTTAACGCAACATGGCAACTGCTGTACTTACGTCAATGAAATCTGTATAAACGCAGTAAATCAACCACGTTTCTGTCTATATACCAAGAAAAGCAAAAATGGCTTTAACACATGGCCATCTTTCAATTTCAAATCATCTATACTATCTATACAACACACACAGTGACAAATTCAGCGTGTACTGTAGGAACAAGGAAGGTTTTGAAATCCTCAGCTCAGCTAGATTTTGTTCCCCACTTGTTCCCTAATAACAATGTGTGCATGTATATACAGGTTGGAAAAGTGTAGATTGTCCAGACACTTTCTATGCTTATTAATATAGCTGTAACAAAAAAGTGTGTTGAAATTAAATAGTCTGTTTAATAACAACATATCCACCATCGCTTTAATACAAGCGCGTGTTCATACTTAGTCATCGCATTTATCACAGGATCTTATCTAAACTATATTACCCACAATCCCCTGCACACATCACAGATGGCTAATCAACATTAACTCATCACACTTTCACTTATCTTTCAGTCTTGCATTCTTTTTCTTCCTCCATTTCATTTTTCTTTTTCCATTTCTCGCTTCTTTTCCTTGGGTTTTCCTTTCTCCTTTTCCTTCTTTTTAGACATCCTCAGGAAGGAGGGAGTACGGAATTTCTTTTTCTTCTTTTTGGGTGTTTTTTGGCTTTCAGAGGAGCTGGTGATGGAAATGTCATTGGCGACGGTGGTTGTTATGGAGACCTGCATCTCTTTAGCGATGCTGAGCTCCGTGACCTGTAGAGTGATGTCATCATCCTGCGTCAGTTCATCGCTGCTTTGCAGCAGAGCTGAGAGACAGTCTGAGGAAAGAGACAGAGATGTTTCAGCATAAGTTCCTCAAATTCCAGTGAAATAATACACTCAATAATACACCCACAGCTTTCTGTTTATATCCAGGTCTAAACTTGGTCATAAATCCTATATTTGTGCTGTTAGACAGTTGGACCCCATTGTACTTATATGAGAGAACATCCCCAGAAACAGAGAACGGTGAATAACGTTCCCTAAAAGTTCTTTCAAAGTTCTCAGAAAACGTTTCTGCAGTGCAATGTTAGTAGATTTTATAACATTATATGTCATATATTAAAAACGTGATTTTGAAGTTGGAATGTTTTAAAAACACAACAGAATTAAAAAAAAGTTTGAATAAGGTTTTATAACCAAGCAATAATGTTAATACAACATCTGAACAAGTAGACGTTTTGAACATTCCTAGAACTTTCAAAATCACATTTTAACATTTTTGTTACTAATTGTTAGTGAATGTTAGTGAAACGTTCTTACAACCTAAAATTATTAGCTGGGTGTTTACCTCCTTTCTCTGGGCTCATGAGAGGGGAGATTGACAGAGACACAGTGGAACCATCATATGTGGTCATTTCTCCATCTGTCAGATCTTCATCTGCCTCTGAGATTACACATGAAGAAAACCCATGAGAAGGACGTTTAAATTCTGTGCTTCAGCTGGTCTTTAGCTTTACATTTGTATTGTCTTTTCCTGTATTGGGGTAATTGTGGGTAAATACATTTTTTAAAGTGCAAATAACAATTATACATGAATTATTAAGATGTTTAAATGTGGCGTGTCTTACTGCAGGACACTGCTGTCACTGCTTGACATTTCATGTCAACTGCATGTCAATGCCCTTTTGCCCTTTTAACATACGGCACGTAACACAGCAAGAGCGTCGGAGTACCTGATTGGTTGCACTTATTCTCCACAGCTTGCGTGTATTCCTGAAGCTCTGCCTCTGATTGGTCGAAAGGGTTGGGTGGTAGAGAGGCTGTCTGTTCTTCATCCTCATAAATGAAAAGCCTACAAAAAAAACACGATATGGCAATTGTTGGACTGTGAACGGTGTCTTAGTATTCGTTATATTGCATTTGTGGATGTTTGTTTTTGTGCTGGATTCACTGGTGGATTCACACACTGGACCAGGAAGTTTGTCAATGACAATGTCCTCCAGCAGCTGAGACTTTGGGCCCGCCGTCATCAAATCCACTCTGTTCTGCTCTCGAATCTAAACCACCATAAACAAAGCAGCGCTGTAGTATAGAAAACACACTCTGTGGGCACCGTCTGTCCTGTTCTCTCTCACACATACACACACCTTATTTCTCTTTTCCAGTACTTCATTGGGGTTGGTATGTAGTGGGACAAACTGGTTGGGGTCTTCAATCTTAACTGGGGTGTCCTTGCAGCTGCCTGTCTCCTCTGACTTCATCCACTTTAAAGAAGAACAATTGTGTAAATATTAAATAAATAAGACTAAATATTCCGGATAAACAGTTTTAAAAATTTAATCAAACAGGGTTCCCCCACCTTTTTAACCAATGAAATTTCATGATTTTCCAGACGTTTACGATTACTGGATTAGGTTTTTCAAAAATCATTTTCATAGGGCTGAGCATTTAAAATGTATAGTCACAATTTCAATGACTTTCTATCAAATATATTGTTAATTTCAATGACTTAAAATGCCAAATTCTTTGATGTTTCCATGACATGGAATTCTTGGCTGAAGTTACACAGCCAAGTAAATACACTATAAAATCAAGATGCTTTCTGAATTTCTTGAAGAAATCAAAGCTTTATATTTCTGCTATACAGATCTGATCTGTGATAAACCGTATGGAGCTCAGGTCTCTTTGAGATAAATCCTCAACGTTATCAAGATATCAGCTTCCAAAAATGAGCATTTCTGCTCATGAAGTTAGCTACCATAAGGTAGTTGGTAAAGTGAATTTATGGATAATACTAATCCATAGCTGTAAGAAACCCTGAATATGAACATCCTGTATGGGGCATGCACTGCATATGTGTGTGTGTGTACCGTAGTTCTGGTACGTGGGCTGCAGGTTCCATTGGTCGACTCCTCTGGTACATTGACCTTTAGGTAGCTGTTGGGTGAATTCAGCCATCGTATCCTCTCTCTGTCTCGCTTCTGTGCCTGGAAGTGCAAGGGACTCTGTGGAAAGCCGTCTGTTTCTTCCAATACCTCCCCAGTAACGGTTGCTGGGATCTCCACGTCGTTATGGTGTCTAGGCTTCTCTTTGACTATGGGATGGCGGTAGGTATAACCAGTTCTGTAACCCTGGAGACACAGATGGAAACACGATGAACGTGGACACTGTTGGTTTATGTTATTTTGTATATTCTACATCTTACAACTTCATACAACAGTTAATTCTGATCATCTAATTTGATTGGCCACGTGCTGACATTTACGGTGACATCACTGGGACATTTCACAGCATCACTAAGCTTGTCTGTTTTTGTGATGATCCAGAGCTGTGCGATGCTTGGCAACAAGCAAAGTTGAGCGCTTTGGCTTATTTAGAAACTACTTTCAAAAACATTCAAGCTGGCCAGTTTTTGTCTGAAACATGACTTTATATTAACTTTGTTTAGATGCACAAAAGCAATATCACATGCTGTTGTACTGAATATGAGCACGGCTGTGTTTACATATGAAATGAGGTAGAGTAAATAAAAGGTCACTCACTAAGTTATCCATCATTCTCATAAGTGACTCAAATTCTGCCTCTCCAATCCTCCATCTGATCTGTCCATCCGACATTTTTCCACTAGGGTTAACTGAAGGAGCTGCTTTTAGTCTTGCTCTGTCTAAAATGTGCAAGTTTTCAGCACCACCTGCACAAAGCAAAGCACGGACCTGCAGAGAAATAGAAAAAGGCTGATGTGGTTGCACTACTTCTAATGTATACAGAGTGTGCCTTTTTTGTTAATTTCATTTACCCAGCTAGCAGGGAACATGCTCAGAACATTGTGTAACGTTCTCTAAATGTCCTTTCAAAGTTATCAAAAATCGTTCTTGACGTAACACTGGTAGAATTTTATAGTTTTTTTATAGTTATAGTTTTTATGTTATAGATCATATTCCCAAGTTGTTAGTTGAATGTATTATAAATGTTCCAGAATTAAATAAATGTTTGAGTAACGTTCTTATAACCAAACCATAATGTTAATACATCTAAAAAACTGAACATTTTGAACATTTCTAGAACATACAAAATATGTTTTGTTATGTTTTTGTTACTTAATGGAGACGTTAGGGAAATGTTCTAACCTAACCCTAACCCTAACCCCACAACCTAAAATTGTTAGCAGGGTATCTGCACGCACCTGTATCTCACAGGCTTGGTGACTGTGGTACAGATAATGAAACGCTTCCTCTGTAGTCTCTCCAAATGCCAGTAAACCTCGATTCCTCAGCACCAAAACCTAAAGCAGAACTGCATCAGTGTTGCGAATCCACCGTAATGCAACCCAGAAATTCACAAAGCAGGAATACAACTATAAATATTTATACATTTCTAACATTTCTAAAGCAATGCTTGCCAATGATTTAAACCAAAATATCCCTGCTACTAATGGTTGCCATGCCAACGGGTAGCAGAATTCACAGACAATCACCTTGGCGGTGGGACCGAGAGCTTGCTGAAGTTCCCTCCTCTCCTGTTCGTCATCTTCATCACCACAGAAGGTAAAATAAGATATATCCCCCAGCAGCAAAGCTTCATGGGAAATGGGTATGATGCCACATTTCATAGAGGACACCTATAGGACACTCAGAAAGTTAGTGTTTGTGTATCCAACATAGATTGTTGTGTGTGTGTGTGTGTGTGTGTGTACTCACTGCAGCTGTAGTTGGTGTGTATGTGTGTATAACACACTTGGCATTGGGTCGTGCACAATAAACGGCTGCATGAGGTTTGAATCCCAAAACATCGACAGGTAGTGAAGTTGCTCCCTGATCAATCACCTCACCAATCATATTCACCTTCACCTATAAACAACATGATAAACAAAGACATTACTTACAGCTTACATTTACACTGATGTATATTTACTGTATATACACAGTGTACACTGTACACTTTATGGTGACCACATATGCAGGCTGTACTCAGGTCAAAACAAAACCACATATGTGTGTGTTACTTAATGGGGGGTTACTTAAACATATATTAAGGACAAATTTGTACCCAAAAGTCAGCAAAACCTGACAAATCTGAGCAAAACCTCTATTAGTAAAACGTAAAAACGTTACTTATATTATTAAAAATATAATTTTTTTTTAAATTGTAAAAATGTAGAAAGTTTTTTGTTAGGGTTAGAGTGTGGGTTGGGTTATAGTGTGTATAAAAACAGAAGTTCATTGAATGTCCCCTTTTTAGACAGATAAGTAAACGTGGTGTGTTTGTACCAGACTGGCTGCTGTGGCCTCTGAAAATGACAGTCCTTTAGGAAGAATAAGAATATGATCCTGCTCTTTGCTCACACGCAGCTAAGAAAAAATGAAAAAAGTATATCATAAATGCCTATTAATATAAAAAAATTCTCAATAACATTTATGATTTTGATGTTATCTGGGTTTACTAAAGCCTGAAGAGTAATTACAGATAATGAAGATAAGTCACATCAAACTGTAAGTGCTTACAGTAATGTATGCATTTGGGAAGTGGTTGTGTCCATACAGGTCCAGTAGGCGGTACAGACAGGCCAGTTTACAGCGGCCCTGCCTCTCAGCTTTGGAACAATTAAACCAGTCCAAACCACACAGATCATTTACTGGACTTACTGAGCCCACACCTGAAAACACATAAGCAGTGTGTCAGCATAAATAAATTTTATTACACATCTAGCAGATAATGATTTAGAACTGCATGTCTGCCATCTGTTGACCAGGGCCACAACAAATAATCTTCAATGGGACTGTAAACCCTGGAGTCAATATAAGTGTGTGCACTTACTGCTGGGACTGTAAACAGCAGTGTTGCTAAGTGTGTTGCTGATGATAAGGTGGGCAATGTGACCTAGCAGACCACCAGGGTTACTGCTTTTGGAGTATTGCTCCTTTATCACACTCTCCAGCTCCTCCTTAAAGTCCTGCAAAAAACATGACACCACACACATGCACTTAAAGCCAGAGTAGGTGATGTATTTCAGAAACATTTTTATTTGGCTGTTTGAAAGTCTTCACACCTTGATGGTAAACACTAAGTAAAGCTATTGGTGGATTTTCAGCTAGTTTCTATGGGTGCCAAGCAACACACTCTCGAGCTGGATTGACAGCAGCGTGTAGTGCACTCACAAGCCCCAAAAATGCAGCGCTCTTGCATTTATTCTGCTGCAGTGAAAATGTGTGTTGAATAGTATAGTAGTAATTTCAAATTGTACTGTCCATACAATAAATTTACAGATTTTAATTGTGGCTAAAGTGTCCAGATTTGGGGCCACAATATTTCAAATACAGGACATTTCTTATTTGCTCATAAATTAATTGTTATGGTATTAAAAACTCACTGAAAACAAAACAGGCTTTACGGGAAATGTTCAGTAAACAGAAGATTCAGTCATACACATACATTAACATCAGTGGCTGGCAACCTCAAAGCTATAGAGCATGAAAGATAACTATAAACGGAGATAAACGTCAGGCTGTTGAATTGCTACATTCATTTTTGCATATTTTATGGACACTTGAAATATGTTCCTACTCTCTAGCTAAAGTATTATTAAAGACATCAGGGATAAGTTAGAGTGCAAAACTTTTTGTGATCTGATCTCTTGGACTAGTGTGATGTGACTGTGTACAGTTACTCAACAATACATGTTTGCTGGGGGTATTTTTCTGGTAACCAAAAAAACGTTCTGGGAACCAAAAATTGTTTGCTGGGACTGCCTTGAAAACCCTGCTGCAGCGTGATATATACAAATTACACTGGGTCCTTTATTAAGTCATTCATTCCCAGCGTTTGTGATGATCCATGCATGGTTACTAAGGGCAACCGATTTCCACATGTTAGTTGTTATGCAATCAAACACAAGCGTGGGCTCCTCTTAAAAATGCAAGAGAGAGAGAGAGAGAGCATGTGAATTCTCACATTTTGTGAGCGTGTGTGTGTGAGTGATGTCTTACTGGACTGTGCAGAATCTGTGTAACTCTCTTTTTCTGCTCCATCATACTGAAGTCCTGCCTCAGGTCAGGTGACATGGCGCTGAGCCTCAGAGACTCTGGAGAATGAAGTTCTTCTGTGCTATCACCATAGACTTTCTTCACGTTTAGACTGCACGGGGGACGGATGCAGGAGCCCTCCTCTTCATCAGCCACACTCATCTCAACACACTCACCCGAGCTCATACATAAACACAACACACACGACCTTCTGCTTCACTGAGAGAGAGAAAATGAAAGGGTGGATGGCTGCTTTTCTGATCCATGTGAAGCTGCAGCTGCTGTTTGAATGTAAAAAGGTCGGAGAACTTTGGATGAAATGGAGTGAATTGTTTAAAACACACACACACACACATACACACACATACACTCAAACAAACACACAACTGTGTGTTGGCAACACATGTAGTCACATTCACAATGCAATTATCACCATTAACTCCCGTATACCCAACACCCACTAACACACACACTTAAAAGTGTACGTATATACACCCATTAAACAAGAAAATATTTTGCATAAAGAAAAACGGAAAAAAATACACCCCCTTCCCCGTTTCTAATTTTCGGTGACTCAAAACTTAGTGAGCTTCCTACCAGCCAAGACTTCTTTAACATATCCAATGAAGCCAGATGCTTTTAATTCACACTTTCCGTCGTGCAGACGCGGTTGATCGTTTTGGCAAACGCGCAGGTCTGGGAACGGGCTCTTAGGTTTTCTCCTGGTTTATTCTCACACTCACAACAGGAAATATTTTAAGTCCACAGATCAACTTCAGCACAGAGAAAACACCAGATCTTGATGCACACAGCAGAAGTCTTGTTTTCCGGGCTGGGAGTGCGCACTGGAGCAGTTTTTGCGTGGGGATTTGGGGAGATGATTACATGGTCGACCCTGTCCGCCCACTGGCAGGACCACCACGACCCACCTTGAGTTTATACAGTCGTGAAGATACAAGCCACACATCCATCAATAAACACACACACACACACACACACACACTTCACTGTAGTGGTGAGGACATCTCATAGACACCAAGGTGCCAACCTGCACACACACAAACAAACAAACAAGTTGGTTTAAATGGCACATTGGCCTTAAAACTAACCCTCATAAACATAAGAATAGAATAGAAAAGCATGTATATAGGGAAATAATCTCTTGTAAAGTTGTCCCTGTTTGTTGCGCCTTTAATCTTTTGGTTACACAAAAGCACACACCTTATATTCCTGTACCAACACATACACAAGCGGCACATCTGTGTCACACGCTTAACTTGGACTTTCCTCCTGGATCAGACATCACTCATAACTGGTTCTGCTCTTTATCATCTGCTGTTGGTCTCTCAGTGAAACCATTAGCCAGCGTTCTGTGAATGTTCCCTGCTAACTGGGTTAGAGTGACTAAAACATGCTAGATCACATTTCTGTTAGAAAATGTGTAAATATCTGTTTGTATTTGGCATATTTTTATAATCTGACTCCTAGAATGATGACTGACTGTCCCTTATGTATATTGTTCCACCTCTGAGACTGTAAAATAACGTTTGGAAAATGTTATGTTCCATCAAACTCATGACCTCTTTCCTGAGCTCTAGTCATTAAGACAGGCTGGGATGCTGGTCCGTATACTGAGAGTTTATCATTAGTTAAAAGAACTGGAGGAAGGAGGCTGGTCCGGTGTTTTTGGGTTTCCAGATGTTACTGAAGGGTATATAACAGAAAGACTCAACAGTCTCATGGCTGAAGCACATCTGGACAATTTCTCACAAGGATCTTGCATAACCGCTGGGCTGTTTATCTTTGAGACGCACACACACAAACTTCTGCTCTGTCAACAGGATTTAATGAAGATAATATGTTCTGACTCATTCAGCTCTGTTAAACTTCAGCCGATGAGTTCTGGTGTTGGTCATCTTGACATCTCATGACTGTGATTAAACTCTATTCATATTAGACACACTAATTCTTTCTAATGCTGTTCTTGAGCCGAAGTTGGCTAATTCAAGTCTCATGCATCACTACTCATACTCAGATGTTACCACAGAAGATGTCCCCGTGTGCACACACAGTTATGAGTTCCTGCAAGTGTCTTTAAAGCTTCGGGCTGCAGTGTTGTGTTACTGCTGTAGTGATTTGTGATTTTGTTTTAACTGTGTGGCTGAATATTTCTGCTGCATACTGTACTTCTGTATTTTGCAGAACGTCTTTCTCTTTACAACTTGTTCTCACTCACCTACATGCACTCACTGTTCATCTGAGACAGGAAAACAGAGAAGAGACCAGACAGAAAAGTTGGATTATATAGGTCTATAAAATTTTGTTGAGAGCAATAGTGTTTAGTTTAGTGTTTGGTTTTAATAGGTTTGGTTGTGTTGTGTACGTGTGTATGATGAAGTGTGTTCTTGGCTAAAAGGGAACATCCTCAGAACGATGGCTAACGTTCTTTAAAAGTTCTCTCAGCGTTATCAAAAACATTCTTGTGGTAATGTTAGTAGAGAATTTTTTAACGTTATATATCATATCAAAAATGTTATTTTGAAGTTGTTAGTGGAACGTTTTAAGAAGTTACAAAATTAAACATGTTTGAAAATCATTCTTATAGCCAAGCAATAATGTTAATACAACATCTATTGTTGTAAGAACATTAAAATGAGAAATTTTAATGTTACTAATTGTTATTTGTAATTGTTAGTTGTTACTAATGAAAATGTTAGGGAAATGTTCTTACAACCTAAAATTGTTCGCTGGGTATGTGCAATAATGTCTAATAAATTGTTACTCTCTCTCGTTTTATATTTTTTAGTTATATATTCTCTTTTTGTCTGACAGTGATGAAGTGGCTGTAGAGCAAAGCAGTTTCACATATAGAATAACAATTCTGACCTGAGATCAGCACCGTCTGCTTGCAAGTTCATTTTGAATGAGATATAAAACTTTCTCTGCTCAGCATGGACCCATCCTGTTCTCTTGTGAATGTATGTTGAACTACACAGAAGTCTGAGATCTGCTGATTGACAGTCAGTACAAACATTAAGCAGCGTGTCTGCCTCTGATAGCCAGTGTTTTTAAGCAAGTGTTTGTGGACTGCAGGCGGAGCCACAGAAGATACAGATCATGTATTTTTCTTTAAACAATTTCAATATTTTTAAACCGACTCTTAATGAAAATAATGACCTCATCAGCATTGTTTAATTTTTTAATATTTAATATATTATTTTAGGGAAAGTAACAAAAATCTATCTGTATATATATTTTTTCATACATGGGGTATGATTTTGTAAAGATTGAAAAACCCCTATGATATACAATAGCTGATGCCTGACAAGACAAGGTCAGTGACAGAAAGAGCCAAAGATACCACGTTTTTGTTATTTTGCATGACTATAGTAATCATTCAGTGCCACGGCATATATGTCAATGTACCAAGTATTACTGTTTTTTTGCAAAAGAATTGGCTTGGTCACTCTGTCTGCCAAATGGAAAAGCCTTAGTTTGTTCTCAAAGACTTTTGAGAAATGTGTTGTTGGGAGTTACCTGAATAATATTAGTTTTAGCAGCATACAACATCTGACCTCTTTACTGAAACACACACACACACACACACTAAAGCTTTATCAATTCATTGGTGAAGTACATTAGATTCATATTCTTATTAATACACTGTACTAAGGACATTTGACAAGCATTAGCTGCAGTTGTTAAGTTTACCTGAGAATATTTGGTAGATCCATAAACATGATTAATTTAATTATTTAAGTTTAATTAAGTTTATTCATTTGCAGTGTGAAAGAGCTTCCACAGTTTTTTTTTACTCTTTTGGTTTTAAGTATGTTGGGCTTTTTAGGTTCTTTCTTTGTTTTTTAACCCTGACTGTGACTCCTATTACATTTAGTCATGTAATATAATGTATTTATGACCCTCAAATTTGTCCTGTTCTTTAGAATGTGTTGCATGTTTTCTCTGACCTTATTAGTATGTCAAAATGTACAGTATCAGTGACCTGACCTTGACCTATTACCAAAGTTATGTTTATGTCCAGGGGTCATTTGTATTAAAAAGAACAGATATCAACTTCTAATATATTTTGTTATACGTCTTTTTATTTCTGTTACCATGTTTTCATTATTTAGTTTGCAACTTTCTCAATGCCTTTTATGGTTTTATTGTTTTACCCCAATTTCAGACCTTCAATCCTAAACTATGTAAATCCAACCAAAGAGTGAATTAAACCATTTTAGTCAAAATGATCTATATCTATTTTAAAATTCTGACTGTCCCACAGCTGTAGTGTCATTTTCATCACAACTTCACCGCCCAAAAAGTTTTTCATTCTCAAAGGTATTGTGCTTATATACCAAGCACTGAGTCAATGTAGCATTAAAGATTAAGTAGGACAAACAAGGGATAAAACGTAACACGTAGATATTGACAACAAAAAGTGGATTTATTTGGAGGATGAGGTTAGGGTTATTATAATGTAGTCTGTCTGTAGCATGAACACTCATGATATGGAGACTGGTTGCCATTAGCTGGTGGAATTCTATGCACCAAAGTTCTGTGCATTGTGATGTCACCAAAGTTCTGTGCATTGTGATGTCACCAAAGTTCTGTCTGACTGACTGAAACAGAACAGATGCTGCTGCTGTTCTGTAAGTCTGGTTGTTGAATCTTAACAGCACATTTTTGGACGAACCGTCTTAAAAACGTCAAATATGGCTCATTTGTTCATGAAGCCTGAAGCTCCATCCACGGGAGAAGACTATCACATCTCCTACAGAGCTCTGCTACGTGAGAGGCTGTCGCTGGACACTGAGGACTGCTTGAAACTTGGGGCAGACGCCCCTCCGATCATTTCTCCCAAAAGAAAGCGGGACTCGAGTGTTGAGAGTGTTCCTAAACGAAGAGCTCTCACCGGATCTAGCGACAAACCCAAGAAAGCACAGGACCCTAAAAACCAGAAGTCTCTTGAGCTGCACTTCCTTTCCTTTGCCATGCAGAAATGCAGAAACATGCTGAAGGGGAACAAGTGCACCGATCTAAATAAATATCGGTTCAAGAAGGCCAGCTGTGGTGGCAAACCATGCACAAAGCATTCCAACAATGAGGAACCTTCTCAGAAACCCAGAGAAAACATGACTAATCAACCTAACTTTGGGTCAGTGAGCAATGACTTGAAATACAAGCCAAGCTCACAAGTGCTTCAGCCCTGTGGTGGACACCACAGTGGATCTTCTCATTTCACTCCTGAGGTGCCAGAACATGAGTCGTCCATGGCCTATCCCTATAACAACCTGTCAATGGGCTATGATGACCAACAAAGATGCCCACAACGGCCTCAGCCTTATGGTGAACACCAAAGACGGCCAGCGAGACCTCTCATTCAAACCTCTAGACTCACTGCAGAGGTGTCAACACCCATCCCCTACTGGAGACGGAGAGAGATAGAGCGAATGAAGAGAGAAGCTCAGCAAGAGAGACAACAGGCAGCTCGTCTCACTACAATGGGTCTGGACTGCAACCCTTTTATCAGCAAAGTAGATTACGAACTTCATCTCTATTTTAAAGAACTGGACAGGATTTACTACTCCTTTTTGAAAACATGAAAAATGTTACATACATAAAATGTTATAATGAAAGAAAAATGTTACAGTGCAAAAGAAAAATGTTACAGTGCAAGAAAAAAATGTTACAGTGCAAAAGAAAAATGTTACAGTGCAAAAACCTTTTTCTTTTCTTTAAAACAAATATACAATTGTTCATCAATTCCAGTGACTTTTTATTCAGCAGTATTATTACCTTTCAGATATGTTACTCAACATAAACAACCAAACTTTTGCATTAAAGCAGTTTATTTATGAATATGTGTTTGTGTGACAGAGTGGGGGCATGGATGCTTGTGTGGATATATTCTTGTCTTACCTCAAGTGCCTTGTGGGAACCGCAGATTGGGTAGCAACTAATTAAGCCGTGATCCAAAAACCAAACACTGTGCTCCTCTTCCAAAATCTAAAGAGAGCGTTTACAGTCATATCTCTGAAAGTGCCGTCTCTGTTTCTCATATAACGAACTGTACATATACATCAGCCATATGCAGAATACACAATGTGTGCCTGTAGCAGATATATTCACACACAGAGACAGTTCCAAGATTTCTGCATAAAAATCACCACAAAATATGATCAGATCTATAACTAAGTTGAAACAACAGACAAACAGTCTGCCTAAACATATAAGCTCTTATGAACTTACCTTATGAAATTACCCTTCAGGGCCTCCGTACTGTCTTACGCCATCTAGTGCGGAAAAGTTACTCTAACACATTCAATTAAGTATTACCACTGCTGTGTTGACTGGCAGAAGAATAATATTTCTATCAATATCATTACATTTTTCTTGCAGTGTGTTTAATTCACCAAACCTTGTGAAGCATTTGATAAAGCCGTTTCAGCCGGACAGCTGCTCTAAATTCACTGAGCACTTGTTGCTTTATTAATATACATCTACAAAAACAAGACTTCATCGAATAACTACTCTTAAATATTGCTTAAAGCTTCAACAAAGCTTTGTGGTATATTGTTATGGTTTATAAACATTAGGGCCACTCACCCACCAGTGTTAAAATCAGTAAACTCTTTTTATCAGACACTTAGGCACTCAGGTAATCTGCATCCTGCTCCTTAAATGTTAAAGCTGCACAACCATTGGTTAAAAATGACAAATCAGTCAAATAAATAAAAATTTTTTTTTAAAAAATTTTTTTTTAAATTAATAAAAAAAAATTTTTTTTTTTTCCTTGTGTCGCAGCCCAACCGAGACTCTATATATGTTTGGATAAAAGTGATGATAAATACTCTGATAAAACCCTGATAAATATTTGTTATTGTGCTAATGTTAATACATGACATTAATATAATATCTGTTTTAAAAGTCTGTGATTAGAAGTACATAATGGGAATTTAATTTGATTAAAGTTGATTTTATTCGATTTAAGTCAATTTTTACAATGTTTAAGGATCACTCTAACTGTTAATTGGGGAAGTTACAGCTGTGTTAGATAACCAACAACAGAACCTATAATTCTAATTGTAAATGGCTATAATTATAGATTGACTATATGCTGTAAATTCTGTGTTTTTATTACATCACTTTATTTAGTATGCTAAACATTTCAAAAGAAGTGTACCTCAAAATCTTGCACAATGAGATTGGACTGATGTTATATAACTGATGTTTAAGGTTTACTTGTGTTTGTTGGTTTTCTTGGAGTTGGATTTGAGTGACTGTCAACTGCTTCTGTATTGACAGGAAATCTGATTAAATAAATCTGATTAAATATAAATATATATATATATATATAGCTGCTGGAAAGCAAACCAACATTACAAGCCTTTATTTGAAAAGAAATAGCACCATGCTTAAACAAACCAAAAGACAGTCATTGTAGATAGATAGACAGACAGATAGACAGATTTGAAAGTGCATCTGATCTGTAAACAGACCATGATTATTTAGTAAAACAGTAAAAAATTTAAAAAAAGAAAAGAGGCAGAAAACCTTCTGCAGTATTAAGTAATTAAGAAATTTAAAGCTTGATCAGTGAAAACAACATCACGTCATCCAGCACAAGCATTCTGAGTACACAGCACATAAACACGACATCAATCAGCCACTGACTCCACCTAAAGTTACACTAGCTCCTCCGCTCAAGGAAGTTGGAGGGCACCCAGCCCTTGCGTGTCTTAGTTGAGTCAAGAATGCGGCAGTACCACCATCCGTTGGGGTTCCTCTCCAGCACCTCCAGTCTGGTACCAGCAGGAAAGCTCATTGTCTCTGCATCACCATGGTAATCGGCGATAGATATGTACTCCTCTCGCAGGTTGTTGTGAATAAGATGAGGTTTAGGCTTCACCATGGAAACGGGTACCTTACGTCTCATGTTGTCTGTATTACCTGTGTAAGAAGAGGGGGATTGGTCGTTGTAGCTGTGGAGTGAGGCATGGTTAGGCGTTGTGTGCGTGTTAGCAGAAGAGCTGTTTGTATTGTCTTTGTTGTGGGTCGTGGTGAGAACGTTCTGAGGTCTGACTACAAGCTGCTTAACACCAACGTGGCAGTTCTGCTGGTTGGATCTGTGGCCATTTTTCAGGCTTTGGTTAACACGTTGTTCGTTCTTCTCCAGACTTATGCATTTACCCACATTTGTGACATCTACCTGCACTGCAACCTCCAGATCAGAGGCTGGAGCTCCACACCAAGATGTCTCAGTATGAACCTTCTCTGTAGCTTCTGTTTCTGAGTTTTTGACTGGCTGAAGGTAGTAAGTGGGCGCCCAGCCCTCCTCATTCCCCCAGCGAATAAACCACCAACCGCTCTCCTGTTTTTCCAGTACCTCCACCTGCACTCCCTCGGGGAAGCTAATCTCGCACAGCTCCTCCTGTTGGTAGGCTGCGGTAGTGCAGTACAGGGAGGAAGAGCCCTCACTGCGTGGATCAGAGGTGCATGTCTGGGAACCAGGAGAGTCATCCGACGACACCGTGGACCCAGTCTCGGATTCTTCAGATGTGCAGGAGGTTCTGCATTGGATTTGGCCCGGTTGCTCCTGGTTCGCAGATTTTCTGAGAGAAGTACTGTCTGGGTTTGTGGGTTTTGGACGGATAGATGGTTTGGATTTGGACTCATCAGCCTGCTGTTTGAGTCTGGACTGTGCATAGAGTGTAGCGTTGGTCACAAAGCTGGGCTCAATGGTAGGAGCGTCATATTCAGGTGGATCCCACATGGACGCCCGGTGGGCTCCAGAAGGCAAGTACATGTCTGAGTGGTTATTCTCCTGACACTGTGGTACAGGTCTGAATCCACCATTTGCATAAACACCTTCATCTTCCTCTTCATCCTCTTCCCCCAACGTGAAGGAAACTTTACGCAGAATCAGAGGAGGCGGGGCTTTAGTTGGAGCTTGTCCTGGGAAAAACTCCTGCTCAGGGTCAAATTCCAGGCCCACTGTTGGTACATCATATTCTGGTTCTTCGTACACTGGTGGACTGGTTCGGGTAATGACCTCTGACTCTACACATGGAAGAGAGTTCTGCTTTTTGATTGGTGGAGCAGGAGGCGGGACCTTGGGGCGGGTCAGCGTGCTAGCTTGGCGGTTTAAGGTAGGCTTCTTACGCTTGTCAATGTAAGAGCATGGGGCCCAACCCTCCTTGTCTCCAATGTGGACGTACCACCAGCCTCCAGAGTTCTTCTCAATGACCTGTAAACACAGTGTCCAGGTTATCAGCAGAAATGCAGCTCAAACAGAACCTGCAGACCTTTATAACATTTATATCACATTTTATCACAAATACACTAAGGAACAAATCTGAAACAGAGTCCCAACTAACAATTTTGGGTCGAAGAACATTCTCCTAATGTTTCCATTAGGTAACAAAAATATTAAAAATGTTATTCTAAAAGTTCTATAGGAATGTTCAAAACATCCAGTTTTTTAGATATTGTATTAACATTATTGCTTGGTTATAAGAACGTTATTTAAACTTTTTTTAACTAACATTTCCAAAACATTCCACTAACAGCTTAAGAAAAACTATTCTGATATCGATATATAACACTAATAAAATGTTCTACTAATGTTTCTGCAAAAACAATTTTGATAACTTTGAGAGACGTTTTAGAGAACATTAGCCAACGTTCTGAAAACATTCCCTGTTAGCTGGGATATGTGTTGGGTTTAATTTGAATGTTGGGTGTTTAATTCTGGCCTGGATATATAATATATATTTGGGACAAATTATTTAACATACATTAATCATTGAAATGACAAACATTCTCAAAATGTTTCTCCCAAAACTCAATTCCAAAGCTGTGTATGGAAGAGTGACGTACATCAGCTTTCTGTCCTCCGCTGAAACTGATCCCATCCGTCAGGCAGGAGCGGAACTCAGCGACCGTGTAATATTCGGCTTCAACACTAGGAGGATCTGGGGGCTGTGGTAACTGAAAGCCCTACATCAAGTCAAGGGAAAATAAGCTGTTAAGCATGTTATTATTAAACCACAAATGACCGATTTGTGTGGAACAGTTTGTGTTTTGTGTGTGCGTGTTTGCAACAGAGATACACAGAGAGTGAGAGGCGAATTTGAGACACTGACCAGGCTGTTTTCTCTGCGGGGAGGTGGTTTCTGACTGTTTGATGCTGATCCTAGATGACAGGAAAACAAATGATCTTAAAATGTGTAAAGGTAGTTTAAGCAAGTTTTGTAAGAAAAGGAAGAAACAGAGAAAGAAAAAGAAAGAAACCGAAAAAAGAAAGAACAAAACAGAGAGAGAGAGAGCAAAAGTTTGACTAATTATATAATTAGATGTTTCTGAGCGAGTGATCTTACTGCTCTCTACGCTGTGGAATCTCTGAGGTGCGACTCGGGCGATGGCAGGAGATGTAGGGAAAGTTTTGGTCTTCAGTTTGGCTGTGGTTGAAGAACACACACTCGCTTCTGAAAGAGCCACAGATACACTAGCATCCGTCAGGGACAGAGATACGGTTGTGTCTGAGACAGAGAGAGACACACCTGCGTCCGTGTGCGGCGGGGAGATAAAGCTGGTGTGATCATCAGAGTCCCTCACTGAGTTAATGCTGTCCGTGTTTCTGTCTCTGTGTGTGTTGTTAAGGAACCCATCAGTCCGATCTACATCACCGTTGTGTTGTGTATAGGTGTCCGTTTTTGAATGCACAGATGTGTTGCTGTGACGGTGTGTGTTTGTGTCGTTTGGCGTGTGTGGGTGCCTCTCATTGGCCGGTTTCTTGTTCAGGAGATTGCTGATCTCCATAAGGTTTCCAATGATTTGCACCTGACCCTGCACAGCTGGTTGATTTGTCTCTGTTGCCTGGTTACCAGGCGTAACACCATCTTGCATCTTCCGCAGGTAGGCAGCTGGGGCCCATCCCTCTTTACCGTCATAACTGAGAGAGAAAGAAAGAGTTACACAGAAAAGAGATTCTATACAAATAAACTGATGCAAAATAAATGACAATTTAGCAGAAATCCCTTATCCTCACTTTGAGCAATAAATACCACATGCTGTTCATACAAGTGGCCAAAAACTAAATAGAAACACATTTGAGCACATACCCAGCTAACGTTCTTAGAATGTTCTTTCAAAAGTTATCAAAAGGTAATGTTAGCAGTAACGTTAGTAGAACATTTGTAACATTATATATCATATATATCAAAAATATTATAACTTTATAATAATATTATAATATGATATATTAAAAATGTTACAGAATTAAAACATTTGAGTAACGTCCAAACAATAATGTTAAAACAACATCTAAAAAACTGTACTTTTAAATGTTCCTAGAACTTCCCAAATAACATCTGTTACTTCTTTCTGTTACTTGATGGAAACATTAGGGAAACATTCTTATAACCTAAAATTGTTAGCTGGGTAGTAGTAGTTTAAGGAGAAGAATGACCAGGGTACCGTATGAACCACCAGCCTTCCAGATTTCTCTGGATGACCTCAACGATGACACCAGTCTCAAAGCCCAGCTCATCTGGACTGGAGCTGCTGTAGGGCTGAACTGTAACATAACGCTCTGCTACAGAGAACAGAGGAAAAGAGAGAGACATTACATACTGTCTTTCAACAGAATTTTTTGGTGAGTGTAGGGTGGCAGAGAGAGATAGAGTTTATATCCACTGTGGTTCTTGTTAAAATGTTAAATGGATGCAATAGCGCCACCTACTGTGTCGGAGTGTCAACCAGATTGTTTTACAATATTATTATATGTATCAATAATCACGGTTATTGATATCACAGTTATTGTCAATACTGGTATATTTCAACCACCTTGTTTGGAAACCAGAAACTGGTCAGAAAATACTTTTCTGTATACGAGACTTGAGACAGAATGTGTTCTCAGTGACATTCTTCCTTTTTAAAGTGTGGCAATAGATTCCAAAATATTTTTAAAGCACCACATGTGTTTTTCTATGTTGATGCAGCAGTAGAAAAACCAAAAGCAGACATTGCAGAACTCAAGTGAAAATCTCTCTCTGTAATATGGGTCACTGTGTGTTGGGCCCGACTGTACAGTAAAAGTCTTTTGGAATAAGGGATGGAAAATCTGACATCTCTGCTGGAAATGTTCAACACAAAATTCACTCCCAAGTTTGTGTGTGTGGAGGGGGGGGCTCCTTTGGCAGTGTGATGACATTGTGGTCTTTGTCCAAGCAAGACTCAGCCAACACAAAATGTTCTAAGAACGTTGGCTAACTTTCTTTAGAAATTCTCTCAATGTTCTCAAAAAATGTTCTTCTTGTAACGTTAGTAGGACTTTTTTAATGTTATATATCATATATATCCCAAATGTTATTCTTAAGTTGTTAGTGGAACATTTAAAAATGTTATGGAATTGAAAAGGCTTGAATAATGTGCTATAACCAAGCAATAACATTCCTAGATCATTTTTAAAGTTTTTGTTACTTTACGGAAATGTTAGACAAACATTCTTACAACCTTAAACTGTTGGCTGGGGACTATGTGTTGACATGGCACTACATGGAACTAAATGGAAACTGTTAAGAGTTAACGCTTGCATAAGTCTATGAAAACAGAACATTTGGCCGGTATCTGTATTTAACACAAGCCAACAGTTCTGGTATCTGTTGTGAAAGATGTTCCCTGTTTGGTCAAGATGTTGGCCCTGTTTTGGGGGGCAGTTTTGGCCTACTGGTGAGTCGGGCTTGTGATCAGAAAGTTGCTGGTTTGATTCCAGCGCTGGCAGGTAGCAACTGAAATGCCCTTGAGCAAGGCGCCTAACCCCCGATTGCTCCCCGGGTGTGCTGCCCACTGCTCTGGGTGTGTGTGTTCATGACTTGCAGTGTGTGTTCACTCCTCACCAGTGATGTGTTAAATGCAGAGGTCACATTTCAGGTGTGGGTTACCATATCTGACAAATATGTCACTTTCAATGATTCTTGACTCAGTCTGGCAGAATGAGCACAGACGACTTAAGCAGAAAGATTATCAGAGTGTATCTTTGTCTTACGTTCGCCGTTCGAAGCTCTATGGGTGTCTCGGTGTCCAGCGAGAGAGAGTAAGTATGTAGCAGGAACCCAGCCTTGTTCTTCAGCTGTTCTTACAAACCACCACCCTACAGAGAGAGCGAGAGAGACAGAGTCAGTCTGCACTGCACTGATGTAACTGATTCCAGCTGTTCATTTGAATTGGGTCACATCCCCTCATCCTAATACTTTAACTGGACCTGCGTACATCAATGTAAACATATCAGTCTGGATTAACTAGTTCATTTGGCAAAATGCATGTGATTTAACTAAAAATTCTTTAAAAGCAGATTACTAGATTACCTGCGAAAACTAAATGTTCTCACAGGTATAATATGCCAAAAACATATCTAGTGGTCCTCATCATTTAATGTTATCATGCTTTGCTTCACACCTAATGATGTCAACAGCTTTCTTTATGGGTTGGGTTTAGAGGTAGTGTACAGTAAATATTGCCATTTCAGTATGAAAAACACACATATTCCTGTACAAACACTCTTACGTACACACTGTATAACCCACTGAAGTCTCAAAACAGAAACGAAATGTTACAGACCACAAAAACACAAGCACACAGTCACTGGTTACACACACCTGCCATGAGTTAGTGGTCTCAGTGTGAGACCCTCTTTAGAACAAACAAACACACACACACACACACACACACACACACTCAGATGGGTTGCCAGATCCCCAGTTTATTATACTGTGTAAAAATACTTTTGGGTTCTTTATGCAGCATGCATCACTCTGCCAAAGCATTATATATTAACAACATGAGACCAACCTAAACATATAAACGGTCAGATGAACTTAACACAAAATAAGTCGTACACATGCCTTTAGTTAGTTTGTGTGTCTTTGTGTGAACTATTGGGAAAAAAATCTAATAAATATATACTATCAGTGGGGAAAGAAACTGGGGCATTGGAAAGTCAGCAGATGCTGCAGAAGAGATGGAGATAGAAAGGCTGGCATATTCAGTTTGTAATGACTTTAACATAAGAGTTCAATAACACGCTCAACTAAAGATGTCTGCACACAAACACACACATACTGTTCAGGAAAGATTCTGGAGGATCCATTAAGATGTCATAAAGACCTTCACTCAAGTACGCTTGCTGGCTGTGAAGGGCTGTTTCCAGACACACACACACACACACACACACACACACACACACACACACACACACACACACACACACACACACACACATACACACATACACACACACACACTTCTGTCTTGGTAAGAGGCCTTTAAGTTCTCTATGCTTATGTGTTGCCTATTTGTAAATTTATTAACAATTCATTATTATGAATTGTTATCATCATCATGAAAATTCATTAATGATGTTTTTAGAATGTTGCCTAAGCTTCTCTAAAAGCTATCAAAAACAAGTCTTGCAGTAACGTCAGTACAACTTTTTTTAACGTTATGTATCATTCTTAGAACTTTCGAAATTTTTTGTTACTTAATGGAAATGTTCTTACAACCTAAAATTGTAAGAATTCCTAAAAGCTGGGTTGTGATTTCAAAGCAAAAAATATGATTGTTTTATATATTATATAAAAAATCTGATTTAATTTCTCAAACACACTACAGTGTTTGCTTCAAATGTAGTCAGGAAACTTTCACATTACTCAGAATGAAATCAAATGTTGTCTTTAAGTTCACTTTAACGCAGCTAATCTTACACAAACTGTAAATTGATAAACTAATTGCATGAGTAATTAAGCATTATCATTATCACAGTTTGAACGCCTTAAGGAAAATGTCGAATGCACCTTTAAAAACATTTTAAAAGCGTTTAAAAGCGTCAAAATCTTTGTTTGACTCCTCATGAAGTTTGAATAAATAAAATAATCAGCTGATCTCTTACATCGGGTAGTTCATTTCTGTGAATAGATCTTTTAAGGTTGACAGTCATTGACTCTATTTTGGTGGTTCTTTTTGAATGTGGTAAAATGAAGCTTTAAATAAAAATACTCTTTCTGCATAATGTCAATGCAAATAATGTTTGTCCTTCTTCTTTCTAAAATTAAATTAATTTACACACTGTGTGGTCCACATATCTGAAACTGTAAAAATCTGGGAATCAAAATCATACGTTTTTCTGAGAACGTTCCGTTAGCTGAGGAGGATTTAGGGATTTTTGTTACATTTAATTCAGATTATGTAGGTTTGGCTTATTTGCTAACCTGGGACTCTTTCACTAAATGGTCTCAGAATTTTGGACCCCACTGTTCATGTTGTGTTTGTGAGTGTATGTGTGAGTATGTTTTACAGATGCTTGTGTGCCTGTATATCTGTGAATGGGAACGTGTGTGTCACTCACCACTCTCACTCTTCTTGATCACCTCCACTCTCTCTCCCGCTCTCAGACTGATCTCCGTGTTCTCCTGCCGTTGGTAATTCGCTGTCACCACATACATACGCGTGCACTCCTCTGCACCCAGACCCTCTCCTCTCTCTTTCCCTGAGGATGATGGGAAAAAACAGGCAGTAAGCCAGCTGCCTCCACGCCCGCGTCTACCTGAACTGCACCGCGCCATTCACCGATGCTAGCGCGGCCCCAGCCAATCAGAATGTGGTATTGATCAATGGCTCATCTGAGTGGAGTCAATGACTCCAGGAGCAAAAATGCTGAATCAGAATTCAGGTATGACAGATCCTTAAAGTTCCAAGGTAGAAGGTTCTGAACAACTGCAGTTCAAATTCAGGCAAATTCTACCGGCTCTGGGGCCCGGGGCCCATCCGATAACAGGATTCATAGCGGCTCTAGTGTACGGCAAACTCCTGGGATCCTCTATGAGCTTCAGTTCTCTGCTACAGCAGGACGAGGGCCCGACTGAAAAAAGGAATGGAGTAAAGGGGGAAAAGAAAGAGAGAACGAATGGGGTCAGCTGACGAAGGTCTGAAAGATGAGATGAGGAAAATAAACCAAAAGTTAAAGGCTTGGGGGCGGGGCAATAAAGAAAGGGGAAACACATGCAAATCAAATGGTTCTCCGCCCCTTTTAAACAGTTAAATAGAACCATATGGCCTATGAAAACAGAGCATACACACAAAACACTCGCTGCATACTCTCATTCTCTAAAACAGATCCCACCTCTCTCTCTCTCACACCCAAAAACAGCACACCAACAAAACACTTCTTAACTTCCACTTCACTTAAGCTTTGCCAGCAGAATCTGTGGCATACCATTTTTGGTTTTGCGAACCAAGAGATGACACTGTAAATCACTTTCCGTGGTAACTGACAACATGTCACAGATGTTATTCATAACTGTATTGAATCTGGAATATTACTTCATAAGACAGAGAAGCAGAGAGCCAAAGCTTTATTAATATACATTCATACAGATAACAATCAAACGATGTAATAATAACAATTTCTTAAATCAATCAAATTATTTCAGACTCACTTTACTGCACACTGCAGAATCAACACAGCTGCTAGTGAAGATGAATAACTGGCCCCTGCATCTGTGTGGATGACACCTGCCTGTAATGTAGGTCTGTCCAGCTGCACAAGTGGACTGTTTGTACAAGAGGAAACACAGCAATCAGGGCATCACATGCATATACAAACTTACAAGCACAGCAATGAACTGTAGTATGTTATACAATCCCAGCTAACAATTTTAGGTTTTAAGAACATTTTCCTAACATTTCCATTAAGTAACAAAAACGTTGAAATGTTATTTTTCAAAGTTCTAGGAACATTCAAAACCTCCAGTTTTTTAAGTTGTTTTAAAGTTATTGCTTATTGGTTAAAAGACCAACCAACTCTGGTCTTAAAACATTTTTTATCTATGATGTATAATATAAATGTTCTACTACTGTTACTGCAAAACCTTTTTTGATAACTTTACGTAAACTTTAAACTTTAAGAGAACGTTAGAGTTCCTTGTGAGCTGGGATAGTTATTGACACTCCACAAGTGCTAATTTATCATATTTAACAGCACTGGGAATCTTGGCTGTTTGCATTACTGCACTTGTCCATATTTGCTAGCTGACAGCTGTGTTCAGCAGTTATTACATTTTTGCTTCTGTTGGAACCATTTTCATTGGTAAAACAAAAACTGCAAAATATCTGGCCATATTGTGTCAGAAAATAAAGTTAATATCAACTTCTTCATGTTGCATTAAAACAATATCACACTAATGCTGTACTATGAATGGCTATAATTACCTGCAGCTGAATCACAGCCATTGAGGCCCAGTACAAGCTCTTGCTTAAGTAAACTTAATCAAATGAAATGCCATTTTAAATCTGTGGCATTTAGCAGACACTCTAAATAAGATTGATTATTCCTTATTTAAAGTTCCTGGATGCTTCAGTCATATTTTTCCAGTTCTCCTCCTCAAAGCTCCACACATGCAGAATTTGACACACTTTTAATTTTGTCTGTACGGTTGACCTGTAAAGAAATTGTTTATTTCCTCTCCTACATTCCCTGTTTCTCCATGTCTTGCTCTCAGTTTCTCTCTTTCCATTCCTCCTGCTCCCCCCCACACACACTCTCTCCTCATTCCCCTCATCACACTGAACCCATTTCCTTTCTGCCACGTCAATGGCCTCCATCTGAACTGCTTTTCTGAAAAATCACACAATCTCCATCTGACCTCTATATCATATTTTACATAGACTCTGCATGTCTTTCCGTGCTTTATGTTTTTCATTAGGAATTCAGTTGACCCAAGTCTATAAAACAGCATATGAAATACTGCACACTTAAAATTATCCAATTATTTAAAACATATTGTTTTTCTGTCTGTCTGTCTGTCTGTCTGTCTGTCTGTCTGTCTGTCTGTCTGTCTTTCATCGCTTCAATGAAAAGTGCATTTTTTGTTCATGAATATTTATATATCATCATGCATTGAATAATGCACAATTGCATCTTAATACAAAATACACAAAATTGTGAATGCACACATTTCTGCTGGATCCTACAGCAGGGCATTGCTTCTGCCCTACATATCATATAGCCACACAGTCGCGCACACTTTACTCTTTCCATTTCACTATGTTGGAGGAATGCAGAGTTGCATAAGTAAGACAGCAGAACTGAGCTCTCATTTCATCCAGGCTCAACAGGAGAAAAAAGCACAATGCGCATCAACAGATGAAGAATTTCTCTTTTCATGCAGACAGCTGTTCCACTTCTTGTCATGTTTAAAAACGCTTTCTTTTTATACGTTACATAGTACAGCTTTTATGCATAATTTATGCATTTATTTATCTGCCTGACAATATAGTAAACTAGATCACTTTACAACACGTTGTTCTGCGTGGATTTTCAATGAGGTGACAGCACATTCTGATATATACGTGATATCTCATATGTAAACACCAGCAAGACACCTATAAGGTACACGAACTGAAGTTAAGTTAGTTGTGTGATAAAAAAATGTATAAAAAAACAACACACGCATAAACAGAAGTTTCACATCATTCACACTTAGTTGTACAGCCTTAGTAACCGTAACTAAGCTTTACTCAACCGCAACATTGAAGTGCCACCTAGTGTACAAAGAGAGTGAGTGTCACTCATCTTCCATCACTCCTGAGGACCAGAGTATCAGCAGGGGACTCTGAGTGACCTCCTCATTCTGAGAATCATGAGCTGATAAAGGTGGAGTGAGCCATAAAACAGCATGACAAATGATTGTTTAAATATGTGGCGCACATACACATTGAACATTTGAAAAGCAAACTCTTATTCAAGCTATCAGTAGCTGTAAGTGCTGTAAGTGTCAGCTCCTATATGTCTATAAGTGTCTTTATATTTGTGAAATAACATGCAAATATTTACAGATCTGTCTACTGTTTGTAAAGGCCTTACACACATCAAGCAGGCAGACACATTATAACTTTTTGAGACTATTGGAAGTTCCTGTACTGTTATGGAGATCATAGTGACAAGGTCTGGCCATTACACTTTGCAAGACCTTACAGCAAACTACTAAAACCAGTGAATGAAAAATTGCTTAACAACTGACCGTGCAACAACTTTGCAAGCGCAGCAGAACTGAGCAATGTGAAGTCTAACCACTGAATCAAATCACACAAGATTCCCAACCTATGAGTAACAGTGTCAAAGAGAGCAGGAGGGAGAGACCGGGTTGTTGGGTCGAGTTCTGCAGCAGTTTGTCACCAGGACTAAAGATACAACATGAGACCGAGTTTGTTGAGACGAGTCTGAAAACCCATGTTGCTTAATGCAACGTGGGGTCATTTATAGGACGCAGCAATACACACTGTAAAAAAACTTTGCTGCCTTACATTTTTACGTTTAATCAATTTGGCTGCACAAGTCATTTCAACTCACTCTTTGGTATCTTGAGTTGCTGTAACTTTTGAAGATGATTGAAACTTTTTAATGACTGAAATATTGCTTAACCTTTAAATTATATAAATTATATATAGCCTTAACCTTAAATTATATAAATTATATATAGCCTTAACCTTAAATTATGTAAATTATATATAGCATTAACCTTAAATTATATAAATTATATATAGCCTTAACCTTTAAATTATATAAATTATATATAGCCTTAACCTTAAATTATATAAATTATATATAAGCCTTAACCTTTAAATTATATAAATTATATATAGCCTTAACCTTAAATTATATAAATTAATATATAGCCTTAACCTTAAATTATATAAATTATATATAGCCTTAACCTTAAGTTATGTCAATTATATACAGCCTTAACTTAAATTATATAAATTATATATATAGCCTTAACCTTAAATTATATAAATTATATATAGCCTTAACCTTAAATTATATAAATTATATATAGCCTTAACCTTAAATTATATAAATTATATATAGCCTTAACCTTAAATTATGTAAATTATATATAGCCTTTACCTTAAATTATATAAATTATATATAGCCTTAACCTTAAATTATATAAATTATATATAGCCTTAACCTTAAATTATGTAAATTATATATAGCATTAACCTTAAATTATATAAATTATATATAGCCTTAACCTTAAATTATGTCAATTATATATAGCCTTAACCTTAAATTATGTCAATTATATATAGCCTTAACCTTTAAATTATATAAATTATATATAGCCTTAACCTTAAATTATATAAATTATATATAGCCTTAACCTTACATTATATAAATTATATATAGCCTTAACCTTAAATTATATAAATTATATATAGCCTTAACCTTAAATTATACCACTCAGGATTTCAGGATTATTTCTGCAGTGTGACACACAATGCACAGCAGTTTCAGTACTAAATGAAACCTTCACACGCTGTTGTGATCATTTCTGCACACTCACCCTTTAGTAAGTGTGTAAAGTAAGTGTGTAAAGTAAGTGTGACACTGCCGGTGCGTGTCCACACGCGTTTCTTTCTGTTATTGTGACGATGACTGCTGCGATTGTGAAACATATCGAGCAAATGACGTTTAACCTCATCATGCAATCCTGAAAAAACTCGTTTTTATCCGATAAATCTCGTAATAAAGCTCGTCGATTAATCACGCTGACGAACGAAGGCGCGGGTCCGACCCAAATGACGTCACCGGCGTCTCGAACAACTCTCCATCGAGTTTCAGGAGAAAACTCCATATTTGGACATCCGTCGCCAAGCCCAAGGGCGAGGGCGACGCGACGCGCGTTTGGGCGTCGCGGGCGTCGCGGCGGTGACACACGGGCTGATGTGGCGCGACACCGCACGGCTCGAACCGCGAGCTCCCCGCCGAGGATCTGGATCACGGATCGATCACTGGCGCACCGACAAACCGGGTAAGAGCCGATTCGGACCCCGACCGTAAGCGAAAGATTTGCCGGTATCGTCCACCGTGAGTTTCCGTTCATGCTCACACACGTCCAGATAAATAATCGTCACGGTCGTTCTCCGATCTGAGACGGACTCGGGAGCCTCCGGTGAACCGGAGACAAAGCTCGGACCTGGGATCGGTGCTCATCTGCCAGTCGCGACTCAAATCGCGGCTCATTCCCGTCTAATGTGATCCGAGCTTCAGATCTGATGCGTGAAACATCAGACTGCCGTGATCAATAACTCCTGTGAAATGTTTTGGGTCAGTATGTTGTGTATTGACAGGCTGGTGTGGTTGCACATCGAGATGTTTTAAGAAGCTCTTCATCAGATGCTGTGAGACTCTCAGCACAGCAGATCAGAAATGTAGCTGGTCCATGTCATCACTCCCAGTGTAAATACAAACAAAAGCAGGTATTTAACACAATGTCTCTTTTGTGTGCCATATAATAGAGGATTGCACAACAAAGCAGCGTAAATGCAGCCCATATGACCCGTGGGCTGTATTTGTATGTCTTCTGATGAGGAACTGACTTCAACTCTTATTTCCTCCCAGATCGCCACACAGCCGATGCTTTGGAAAGCCAGCACAAGTGAGATTTGAGAATAGATAAACTTCTATCCTAAACTTCAGCGTTTTCCTTAGACATGAAGAAATGCAATTCTCGAGTCACACGTATTACCTACAGGGAGCATTTATGATGCTTTCGTGTCCTTTTTGGATGATGGCAACATAAATCATCCACGTTTAACTGTATGCAAAAACACTTCAGATATTCTTATTTATGAAAGAAATGTAAGTGGGTTTGCAGCAAAACGAGGGTGACATGCCCTTTTAAAGCCTGATGGGTGGAAGTCTTTCTCTTCATTTTGGTTTATTTTTGTCTGTGTGTGGTTGCATTATCTCTTCTGTGTGTATAAGTCAACGTGTTCAACAAATCATCAGCTATCAGTTCCTGTGTGTGTGTGTGTACAGATTTCAAGCCCTTTGCCCTTATGACAGGTGCAAACATTTAAGCCTGATGAAGCAACATTGTTGTCCTGTAATTCAGTTCGAGTATGTTGTGCGATTGAGTGTAACCCACCTTTCCGTACTGCACCGATCCCATTACAGGCATTCTGTGATGTGAATACAGAGTTTAAACACGAGCCCTGATAAAAGAGTGTGTGTGCGTGTTTGTGTGCGTGTGTTTGTTTGTGCATATGTGTGTGTTAGAAACTCTGCACTTTAGCACTGACAACTTCAGCAAAATCAGCTGCATTCAGTGCTGTAGACTCATACACATATACAAGCACTGATTATGTTTAGACCTTTGGAGTTCAAGATGGTGAGCTGCTTAAAAAATCATCTAAAATGACAGTCATCATGACAGGATCAGTGTTCAACACGCTCTCCTTTTGTTACCCTGATTCACAATGGGAAGGTTATAATAATGATGTATAATTTGAGCTGTCGGGTCCGATTTTACAGGAAATGTGAGTCTGTCAACAGAAGAAGAAAATCCGGTACAGCGTTTATAGTTGTTTAGAGTTTAAACTTGTCATCTATGTTAAGATAAAATTGCAGCTTACTTGTGGAGTTATGTTTCAAACAGAGATGGTGGTAGAGAGGCAAAAGTTACAGGTTGCCGCTTTAAAGAGATCAGCGTTGCACACATTCAGTGTCTGTTCCTTCAAATGATTATTTGAGGCTGTACAGATTAAAAATTGGACACTGTTTTTCTTGTGAATTTTTTCCCTTCTCAGGTATGCCAGGGTCCAGGTCTGTCAGTGTGGAGAGCTGGAGCAGTAAGCAGGTCGCAGGCTGGCTGAAAGAACAAGGATTTCGTGAATATGTGGATCTCTTGTGTACAAACCATCGTTTGGATGGAGCCAGTCTGCTGTGTCTCAGTGAGGCAGACCTACGGTCCCCTCCGCTGGAGCTTAAGGTATTGGGTGACATTAAGAGATTGATGCTTGCAGTGCGGAGATTACAGAGACAACACGTGGTTCTTACACACATGGGATCAGAGGTCAGCACATTGTCTCCTGTACACATCGGGGGATTGGACATTGTTGTTGGCAACGGCTTTACAGAAGGAGAGAGAAGAGACTATCAACACTGTAACGGTGTCAGACCGGTCACTACGGTTGGCGAAGAGCATAGCGCAGGTTACTCAAACGGGAAGAGAAAGCAGCACTGCGGTCGGCTCGACCCGGAGTATTGGAAGACCGTACTCAGTACTCTGTATGCCATGCTGGTGTGTGGAGTGACATCCTTTGTTATGGTGCTTGTCCACGAGAGAGTTCCAGACATGAGGACGTACCCGCCACTTCCAGACATATTTCTGGACAGGTGGGTCGTGTTTGGAGGTGTGAGAGAGGAGCGATATTAAAGCTGCAATCCATAACTTTTCTTTTGTTAAAAAAAGAAAAATCAGTTATTGAGCAAGTACATAATAGATCAGTGTTCAAAACTGTCTCTTAGCTTATAATCATTTATAATTTGAGTTGTCACGTCTGATGTGAACAGAGATGGTAATAGAGAGACAAAAGGATTGCAGCTTTAAGTGTGGATGTGTTTAATTTTATGCATAGTAGTTCATTTCTCTTGTAGTTTATGAGTGTTAAGGATTATGACCAATGACTTTTGATATTATGTATCAGTGTACCCAGAATTCCCTGGGCTTTCGCCATGGCTGAAGCATGTGGAGTGGTGCTGGGTTTCATATTACTGCTGGTGCTGTTGATGCACAAACACAGGTAAACCACACACACACACATCAAAAGCCATGACTTTATGGAAAGTTTGCTGTGATCTCTGGGCTGTTTATACAGTGTAATTGTTATATTCTCTCAGACTCAAAAGTTCCTACTCAGAAAGTCCTGGGGCTTATTGTTATGAAAATAAGCTCATGTAAAAGAGACATGATTCTGGTACATATAACGTGCCATATAATGTGTGTTAAACTTTTAAAGCATAATGGGAATTATAGCACACAGATGAAGACAAGTCATACAGTATGTCAAGGAAGCAAGAATATACTGTTTGTATATAATACAGTTCATAAAAATTACCCAAAATGTCCAATTCCTTTTAATTCCTGTAAATTTCTGCAGTATTCCAACTTAAAATGTTTCCAAAATTCCCCAGCTTTGCAACCCTACATAGTGTGACAATAGGTTCAAAAATGTATAAAGCATATAATTAGTGTTTTGTTTCTCATGTTGGACATATGATCAAGTTCTGCTTGTGATTCTGTGACTGTGTGTGTGTTAGGTCCATTCTGTTTCGCAGGTTGTGTAGTTTGATGGGGACAGTATTCTTACTCCGGTGTGTCACTATGTTTGTTACTTCACTGTCCGTACCTGGTCATCATCTACAGTGTTCAGGCAAGGTGAGGAACACACACGCTCTCATTCTTTGTGGAGTACTAGTGTGTTGTGCACAGATAACATTTGTAAGTGATTTTACCACACTAAAATCACTTAGTTCAAGGACTGACCTCATTCACTTCCATTGTAAGTATCTCACTGTACCGTGGACTTGTTTGCAACCTATCACAATGATTTTTGTGATCATGTTTGTTTGTCAAATGTTTGCTCATTAAACATTACTGCTTAAAGTCCTGAGAAATCTCATTTACATTCATCCCTTCATGACAGTTCTCAAAATGATTGTGCTTCCGATCTAGACCTGCACAAAGCAGCAAGGGTTGTTTTCGGTCACCACCTGTAATGTGTGTAATATCTTCTTTGCTCTTAGCACCCGTCTGTATCATTTGATTTTATCAGAAACAATTACTTCAGTGTTTGCTCAAAGCCAGTGTTCACCCTCCCTTTTTCCAGTCTTGAATCAAACATCAGTTTCCTGAGAGCACCACTTCTTGTTCTTCAGAAAGATTAATGTCATCAAGAGAAACCGTTTCATTTATTAACATCATGTTTTGATGTATCAGTGGTTAATCGTAGCTGTTAACTGTTAATTTGACAGTTTTAATTTACAGTGTAAAGGCAATCCTCTTTGGACGATCAAGATTTGGAAGTGGTTTATTATTATGAAATGTGCACAAATGTTTATTCTGTGCTTGACCTTTCATAATCCTTATCCTAATCTTAATTTCACCATGTGTCTCTTGTGTGCACACTTACTTTTACAGTATAATAACAGAGATAAAACGGACTGTACACTGTACCATCAGTACATGCATACTAAAGGACAAACATTAGCAGATACATATTTTTAAACCTAGTGATTGGGTAACAGGGTTAGAAAAACATGACAAATATGACAAACCACCACATGCCCACACAGTCTGTTCTTTTATTTATCCGTCTATGCTGTGTGCGCATGTGGATGTGAATTTGCACGTGCGTGTTTTGCAGGTGTATGGTGATACCTGGACAAAGGTGCAGCGTGCACTGGACATCTGGAGCGGGTTGGGCATGTCTTTAACTGGTGTTCAGACATGTGGAGATTACATGTTCAGTGGACACACTGTTGTCCTCACCATGCTTAACTTCTTTGTCACGGAATGTGAGTACAAAACGTCGTGGAGTCTTTCACTCATTGTACAGCATGTTAAGATGTAGATGAGTTAGGACAGCCTTGAGCTGTTGACATCACAGGCTGTGTGACCCACACTGATGTAGTTAACATGAGTTCATTTGTTTGTGCTGATCACAGTAGGTTCTGTGCAGTGAATTATTGGCTGCCAAGAGCATAAAACATTCAAATTCAAGAGAGATTTAAAAACAGACACTTAAACTAGAAAGACACACCTCATACAGTATGACCTCATTTTGATTCTTGTGTTAGGCTGGTAAATGATACTTGCTTTTACAATTTTCTTATTCAGCTTTTGTAATGTTCATCATCTTTCATATTGTTTGATATGTTTATATATTAAAAACTTTAATGTTCAGTGATTTTTAAGGATTATTTTAACCGTTGTACTGTTTTGGGTCATAGCTGCTGTATAATCTGTGTCCTAAAGCAAAACTAGTTAGGAACCACTGAAGTTTATCATCAACCTGTATGAGTTTTAATACATCAGTATACATTGTAAGCATGTTTAGTGCTCTGCTCTATGTGATCGATGTCTTTTGGGGAATTGTAGACACACCACGGAACTGGCACATAATCCACACCACGTCTTGGGTCTTGAATCTGTTCGGAATCTTCTTCATCCTGGCGGCACATGAACATTACTCCATTGATGTCTTCATCGCGTTCTACATCACCACCAGACTCTTCCTGTACTACCACACGCTGGCAAACACGCAGGCCTATCAGCACAGCCGCAGAGCGCGGATCTGGTTCCCTCTCTTCTCGTTCTTTGAGTGCAATGTGACCGGACCCGTTCCCAACAAGTACAGCTGGCCATTCCCCAAACCTGCCTTCATGAATATTCTTCTGGGATAGACCATGGGAATCTTGGGGAAATAATTTATTTTTATTTATTTGCATGTGCTCACTTTAACTTTTTTGAAAACTTGCACTGTAAATGAAAGTGTTGTGTTGTTTTGGTGGGTTAAACTTTTTCAAATTTGATCGTGTCTGCCTGTTTACCAGTCTATAAAGCATTTTATGCTCCTTTATTATTTCTTTGGATACAGCTGACTGCCTTATTCAGTTTTCTTTGACTGGTGCAAGAATAAGAATTTAGTGAAGCAGCTTTCAGAACTGAACAATTAAAATGAACAATACCAGAATTATGTCGTACAAGCACACAGTATTTCAGTGTGTAAACACACGCCATTTAAGATGGTAAAGAAGTTAAAGGAAAAGATTATGCAAATATTGTTTTGATCTGTGTTCAACTCTTAATACTAATACCTCAGTCTTGGTGTTTCCAGTGGTGCCTTTAATCATCTCTGATACTTCATAATTCATACTAAAAGGTTCATATTAAAAGTCTTACTATAGTAGAATATAACAGAGGTAGGATAATTGTGTTGCTATTAATAATTTATCTTTTTATATACACTTTCATTATAGATACTTTCCTTTGTCATAATTTAAGTTTTAAGAGATTACATTTTAAGAGATTAAATGTTTTGAACAATATCAGCCTCAGTATTACAATAGTTTTACGTCAGTGCCATTATTAACAGAGAGGTGCAGTTTGTTCTGTTTACCAGTAAGATTTAGTAAGATTGTTTCTCGGAAGTCAAATATGTGCGATACATAAAAAACTTGAAAGTCATGCGTATGTAACACATGGTTTATAAACCCGGGGGATTTTTTTACTGGAACAATAAAAGTTTACAAACACTTTTATATTTGTGTGATTTATATAAATGTATAGCCTAGTATGTTTGTATGGACAGTATTGTGTACTGTTTTTTTTTATCATGACATTACTGTTAGGTCAGCCTTGACCACTGTTGTACCATATACGAAGCTATGTGATTCTTTTATACATTTCTAAACTGGTTTTAGATTGTTGTATTTCTAAACTGTCTGGCCCACATAGTCTTGAGCAGGGGTGCCAAATGCTGCTCCTGAGGGGCCAGTGTCCTGAGTTTAGCTCCAACTTGCCTCAACACACCCGCTTGAAAGTTTCTAATCTGCCTAGTAAGACTTAATTCGCTGTTTCAGGTGTGTTTGATTAGGGTTGGACCTGAACTCTGCAGGACATTGGCTCTCCAGGAGCAGGACTGGACATTCTGGGCTTGAGGTTCTGTTGTAAATGTTTTCTGCACCCGCAATCTGGTGTGGTGTGGCACTTCAGTCTGATCAACGTGGCAGCTGGAAGGTTTCTGGTTCGACTTCTGGCTTTTTTAAGTGACATGATCAAACATAAGCTCAAAGAATAAAGGTGCGCTATATCTTGCCTTCATCACTTCAACTGATGATATAAAAGTTGAGATTGTCCACACAGCCATTGATGCTTTTGGATTTTCAGACATGAGCAGCTGCTTCATTCGTGTGAATACTAGATGGGTCTACAACAGGGTACAGTACAGCTTATTAAATCTTTTCAATCATACTGTTTAATACAGCCTTTGTTATTATTATAATATATATTAATCAGTTCTAACAACCTATTATTATTCAGCTATATAATAATCAGCTGTTTTCCTGAAAGTGTGTGTGCTGTCTTCGTGGTAGTGACTTCAGGTCAGCGTGTTTCCCGGCAATGATGAAATAAACTTCTAAAGTCATTCCGACATCTAAAGCTCTTAACTCATGTAGCCCCCAGACCTTGTCTTTAGCTACATGTACTAATCATTTGAACACCAAACAGTTACAGCCCAGGCCAAAGGCCAATGGCTACAAAACAAGACTGTGGTTGTCTGAAAGACTTCTTGTTTCTGTGTTATGTGTTCTGGTTTATTATTTAAAAACATTTTCTGGTTCTTCATATGTTTGTTCACAAACATTGCGCGCAAATCTTAAAAATAACTCTTAAATTGTATAAAAGTTTTATTAAACACATTTGTAACCTTATGATTTTGTTTCTGCTTTTGAATTCTCACGGCTGACAGAAGTCGGTAACAGGGCTGATGACATTAGCGTATTAGTTACAGTAACCTAAAACTTAGAAGTTATTTGAAGTTACCCACCCATTTGTTAAACAGGCACTGCTTAAATGTTTATACTGTATGTGTACTGAAGACATATGCATTGTTTGCTGTGAATATGTTTTTGAATGCTGAATGTTTGCATAATGGTTACTTAGGAAACTACATGCAGTTTATCACTCTTGTCTAACAAAACATGAGAACAAATGTTGCACCATGTTCTTGGAAAGTGTCACATTGTTTGCTATTTCTCATGTAGTGGTGATACATTTTGTTGTTGTTTTTTATTTGATTATTTCTTGAACACAATCCCTCAATATTTTCACACACTTTCTAACAGTTCTTAAAAATATTTAGCAGGAAACCATTTAACTTCACGTGTTATTTGAAGATCTTTATCAATGATGAATTGCTTCAACAAACAACACCTGACTACACAGACACAAACAACTGCAAAGAACATTTTACATCAACAGACACTTTAGGGCAGGGGTGCGGGGTGGGTACAGATTTATATATACAGAGAGAGAAAGAGGTCTGTGAAGAGAGTTCTTAAATCACTTATTGGTGTTTCATTGAACCTTATCCCGTCTTATAGCACATCATGGTAGTGTACATTTCTGCTTATTGTAAAGGAACATTTAATTAACATTTAATGTATTTTATATGTATATTGATGGGGAGTTTTTATATTGCAGCATTATTTAATGACATTCTGTCAAACTTAAATGTTTTAGTTTAATTCTGTTCTGTTCAATCTGTTTCTGTCTTCATTTCTGTTCAGTCTGTCTGTCTGTTTTCATTTTCAGCTTTTCAGACTGTTGGTGCTGTGTACACTTGCAGTCCAGATCTACTGTAACGGCTGCTATATTGATTGGTTTCGCATTGAAGATTCCAAACCTAACCATCTAGGTAATAAAAAGTGTGTGTGTATCTGTTTTTAATGTGTTTATTTATTTATTGTTTATGAAAACTATTTTTTATTTTAACTATTTAAAACACATTCCTACTGATTGTTCAGGGTGTCTTGACAGCGAGGGAATCATGCATAATTCTGACACTGAATGGGAGAAAGGCACAGCAAACTGTGTATGTGCCAGTTTTGGGTCCATCTGTTGCCACAGGTATGTTTGCATTCAATTACATTTATTTCAAAATAATCAGCTCATAATGCGGCCGCTGACACTTTTAACAAAGTATCTACAGTTTCTGTGTTGGCATGTCATGCAAAAAGTCTCATTTTTAGAAGATTTAAAGTGTTTAGATCTTTATTGCAGAAGTTGTAATGGTTTACATGTAATAACCTTATTGTATTTTACTAGGTAAAAATGACAAACTTTACCATTTCTAGACTTTAATTATAAATTCATATTTTGTTGGAACAGATATGGCATTGATGTGAACCCTGAATTTGGAGCATTCAATTCAAATGATGGCCTGTAAGTGAATCATTCCACCTTTATCTGCTTTTTAATTTTCCTAAAATATTCGTAATGTCATGGTTTACATGTAATTACCCTACTGTATTTCACAAGTTTAAATTGAACAACTTTACAATTTCTAGATTTTAATCATAAATTCATGTATCGTTAATCACAGAATGTAGATTACTACAACCCAAGACATACATTTGCTTCTTGAAAGGACTAAAAAGCCTTTTGAGAAATACTTTGCATATTATTTTAGGGAAATCTTATTTCTGGTAAAGACACTGCAGGCATCACCACATACATTTCACAGATCATTTGTGTTTGTTTGTTTGTTTGTGTGTGTTTAAGGCAGGAGTAAACATGGACATGCCCTTGGTGTGACGGATGAATATGCAGCATTAACCTGAAGGAACCGTGTCAAAATATCCTGAGACACAAAATGCTTTCAACAGTAATAATTCTTTCATTAAATTCACGAGAGTCTAACATTTAATAGATTATTCGGTTTAGATAAACTTCTTTCATTTTAAATAAACTTATCAGCATGCATTTGTGTTTGCTCGTACATCTTTCTGCCACAAGAGGGCAATATAACAGTGAATGGGAAGACATGCATACAATTTACTAAAGAGGGACGAAAAGAAAGAGAGATAACCCTTAAAATACTAAAAGATTCACGTGCCTGTGAAGATTGTATTAACAAAAGTAAATAAAAAAAAGTTCATACAGTTCAAACTGCTGCATTACAGCGTCAAAACAGAAACTATGCGGCCGAGAGCAGCTTTATTAGTCTGTGTTAAATGCAGCTTTATTAGTCCGTGTTAAATGCAGCTTTATTAGTCCGTGTTAAATGCAGCTTTATTAGTCCGTGTTAAATGCAGCTTTATTAGTCCGTGTTAAATGCAGCTTTATTAGTCTGTGTTAAATGCAGCTTTAGTAGTCTGTGTTAAATGCAGCTTTAGTAGTCTGTGTTAAATGCAGCTTTATTAGTCTGTGTTAAATGCAGCTTTAGTAGTCTGTGTTAAATGCAGCTTTAGTAGTCTGTGTTAAATGCAGCTTTATTAGTCTGTGTTAAATGCAGCTTTAGTAGTCTGTGTTAAATGCAGCTTTATTAGTCTGTGTTAAATGCAGCTTTAGTAGTCTGTGTTAAATGCAGCTTTATTAGTCTGTGTTAAATGCAGCTTTAGTAGTCTGTGTTAAATGCAGCTTTATTAGTCTGTGTTAAATGCAGCTTTATTAGTCTGTGTTAAATGCAGCTTTATTAGTCTGTGTTAAATGCAGCTTTATTAGTCTGTGTTAAATGCAGCTTTATTAGTCTGTGTTAAATGCAGCTTTATTAGTCTGTGTTAAATGCAGCTTTATTAGTCTGTGTTAAATGCAGCTTTATTAGTCTGTGTTAAATGCAGCTTTATTAGTCTGTGTTAAATGCAGCTTTATTAGTCTGTGTTAAATGCAGCTTTATTAGTCTGTGTTAAATGCAGCTTTAGTAGTCTGTGTTAAATGCAGCTTTATTAGTCTGTGTTAAATGCAGCTTTATTAGTCTGTGTTAAATGCAGCTTTATTAGTCTGTGTTAAATGCAGCTTTATTAGTCTGTGTTAAATGCAGCTTTATTAGTCTGTGTTAAATGCAGCTTTAGTAGTCTGTGTTAAATGCAGCATTATTCACACAGAGAGAAGAAGAGAAATGAGAAAAATGATGTTTTTTGTTTTCCTCACCTTGTAAGTCGCGTTGCAACCCCGACGACGACGACGCGGTGACGTCATGGACAGGCACACTAGCACGTGACGTCATTTGGCGACCCTTAAAGCAAGTTGAAAAAACATTTTCACTGCAGGCAAAGCGTGGTGTGTGTTATTCAATAGCTGACCCATTTCAAAATGTGCATAAATATTCATAAAGAATAAGTGCCCCTTAACTTTTAGGTGGTGTATATTAAACATCTATACTGACCCTATGTAATAACATCGGCTTCCTATTGCAGGATTCGTATAGCTGTTCTTGCCCCCATAAGAGAAAATAAATGACTTAATATAAATTATAATTACTGAAAATAAATAACTGAATGGAGGAAGGAAACGTCAGCAATGGACAGCAATGTGTTTAAGAAAAATAATTCTGACTGTTGTAACAGCAGGACTATTGCAACCTCCAAATGAAAGAATTTCATGAGGGCATTGCAGTACATCTTTGTCAATGTATATTGTGTATTAATTGGTAAGCTGTAGAGCACGCTATTGAAAATGGTTTCGTTTGGAATTTTGAAACTGAAAATCGACGAGAAAAAGACGAAGAATTAAGATGAGGAGAGATCTAGGACGTTTTAATGGACTGTTCTGGGTTAGGTAAACTCATATGGTGCTCTATACACTCTTTAAAATAAAGGAATGCCATGGAAGAACCTTGTTTAGTTTCCTGAGGGTCCTCCAATAAACCATTTCGTTCCAACCTTTTTAAAGTCTAAAGAACCCTGTTCCATTCAAAATAACCTTTTATTTTCAATAACCTTCTGGAACAGGAAGGTTCAACAGACGTAAAAGGTTCTTTATGGAAGCATTTAGCAAAAAATGGTTCTTCTATGGCACAGAACATTTAAACGCACATTTAAAACAAACACAAACCACACAAAAGATGTTTTTGTACAAGCATTTAATCATGTTGAGTTTATTGTTCAACAGTACCTTGTTTTGTGGCATCATGTTGGTTCATGTTTAGTTATGTGACACTGGCATTAAGCAAAAATCTCCATCTGAAAAAGCATTCAGAGCTCTCCCTTTACAGCGAGGGCTCTGAGAGAGGTTACTCTGCTGATCAGAAACCAGAATTGACTTTGTTTTTGTAGTGGGTCATGTTTGGATTCTAGCAGGGAGAGACTGGTCCCCGACCAGCAGTCGTGGGAAACCTCTATGGCTGTGCAGACACACACAAACACTACAATCCCACTATAATATACACGCAGAGAGGCAACAAGTGCTGTTTCAGTACATTTCAATCTGTCTTTACCAACTACATGCTGCGAACAAGAGCCAATCACACGTTTTACGAACAAAAACAGCCTAAAACAAATGAAAAAAAATGACACTGCCTTTCCCATGGCAATTGTGCTGGGATTCAGGGACTCTCTCTTCAAACTTTGTGGAGACGCATTCCAACAAAATGAAAGATTTATCCAGTGGGTTTTTTCCTCAACCACACCCTTTACTTGTGTTTTTTTAATAAAACGTTTTGATTGGTTTTAACAGTCAATCTGTTAAAACATTTAAGATTTAATGGGGGCAGAGGAAAGTCAAATACTTTCCACAAAAAAAATCCAGACGTACGCAGCCGACATCCTTGACAGCCCTCTAAACTCATCTTCTATTCCAAACGTTTCTGAAACCAGCTTAATCACTTAACAGAAAAACACAGCAAGAATAATGCAATTTAACAGCATGGGGCTGGTTATGGGGTTGTTAGCTGGCCAAGCATCTACACATTCTCCTTTTTCACAATCCTAAATCCTTTTCAACTTCTCAGTTCAACGGTTCCAGTTCTCCAATTCAACTTTCATATCCCCTTCAATCACTTCCAGAGTTTGCCCAGTGGAGAATCACCGAGTTGTTGTCATTGTAGTAGTAGTGTAGCCTAGCCTGGAGTAGCCTAGCTTAAGGTAGCGCATGGTGCATGCTTTAAGGCTGAGAGGGGGGGATCTGTGATGTCACAGAGTGGGAGGAGCCGGACTGAACCATTGGCTGTGCGGGTGGCGGCGGAGGATGATGGTGTTGTGCCCCAGAGTGTGTGTTAGGGGAGGGAGGTGGCGTCGGACGCTTGAACTTGTCTGGGCTGGCACTTCTCCTGGGGGATGGCCTCTGTTAACAAAAAAAGGAAATGATAATTTTAACCACTAATGTTATGTTACAATCTACTGCAATACTGAGGCTTTTGGTACACCCTGACCATACTGTTTGTAGCGCATACGTGTCTGTTATGCATGTGTTACTATAGCTCAACTGGTTGAGCATTGTGTAACCAGTGGAAACTGGAAAAGCTTTTCATTGTTTAGTTCCTCCAGACATCAGCTGATATATTTAGTATGAACGCACCTGTACAGCGTGTGAGGGCCCCGGGTGGATGTGCAGCCCAGGTGACGTGTAGTGAGGAAGTGGAGCTCTGCTCAGCGTGGCTGGAGGGGTGAAACCCACAGTGTGACTGGCATAAGACAAACCTGGAGGAAGAAGACCAAACGATCACCTACTGCAGTTTTTTTTGTTCTGGTGAGGTTCTCTATCCTGCTTGTGGTCCCATCTGTGTAACGTGCCAAGATTCCCAAACCTGGCCCACAGCAGTGTGCAGAACAAATATAAATAGCTCTGTAGATTATTCCTCCGGGAGGATGGAAAAATGGATTCCTGGATTGGATTCATTAGCAAAGGAAATCCAGAAAAGACATGAAGTAAAATGATGAAAAACCAAGATGTTAGGCCTCAGGTGATTTCAACCCCCCTCAAAAAAAACAAAATCTCTCCAGAAGTCAGTGTCCACAAGCACAGATGTCAGGAAAACGCAGGTCACATACTTCCTGCATACTGCACCAAACAACTGCCCCTAATAAAGCTAACAGATCTTAATCTGCAGTTACACCTCCAGTTCTCCCTACACAAATAAAAAAGCTTGAAATCTCCATAAAAGCACATACACTGTTGTCTTTCCCTACTAAATTTCCACCCAACGTGCTGACCCTAAAGGTGTATAATCTAAGGCAAAATTAACCAAGGTTTACCACATAAAGTGGGATGATGATTTTAGACCAATCACAGAACGCTGTCATAGTAACAGTTATAAAATATCCATGGTAACATACACTGCTCTATGTAGCCAAAAAAGGTTTGAAGCTATGAATCAAAAGCCTGAGTGCATATTAAAATGAGATGCTATCAGCAGCAAAAAATCCTGCCATTATAGCCGCTTGATATCGTAAAAGCTAATTGTGTGGACACTTACCAGGGGAGATGGGGCGGCTTGAAGAGGGAGAGGGGGTGTAGGGGATCGGGCTTGA
>JAZGTH010000083.1:4632500-4710000 GCA_036877525.1 Chromobotia macracanthus | reverse complement strand
GGTGCTGGAGGCGGCCGCCGAGGACGAATGCGGGGTGGCGGAGCTGCTGCTGCTCCCCGCGCCGTCCGTGTCGCTCTCGCTGTCCGCCATGGCGTCGAGCGCTCGTCGGTGCTCGGGTACGGTGCACGGTGGTGTGGAGGAACCGGGGATAAAGGAGGACCGCGAACGGAGCAACGCTTACAGAAAGGCGACGGTCCGAGAAATGACGGACTGGGCGTGCTGAAAGTGCGGGCCGGCTGGGAGGGTGGCGCCGTCCTGCGGTGGAGGGGACGTGGTGTAGCTCAACAGGGCGAAACGTACTGGAGCGCAAACCTGCAATCGTTACAAATAAATACAAGTCGGGGGAGAGACATGAACGTTTAAAACAATCGTATAATAAGTCATTTATTGCTTTAGGTGTTTACTATTTATTGTTAGGAATGGCAGAAACGTCAATGCATATAGCCTGTTTAATGCGTTTCTTTTATTGTCGTTTCCCCTGCTTGATTTTACTACCAATGCATGCATAATGCATTCATTTTAAAAGTCGGTATGTGTCAGGGAAGGTGGAGTTAAATGCAATACAAGGGCTGAAGAAGCACAACAGGCATTTACTTACCGCCGAAGGCGTAGATTATCCACCTATGTGAATGCAATTATTGTTATAATGTGACATTAAGAGCATGTCATGTGTCTGCAATTGCATATTTAGATGCATTTATTATATTATGTATGTTTCACGATGACTCCGTTTTCACCCAGTCATACATCATGCATGCATGCATGCATTGCTTTTTCAAGACGTAATCTTTGCAATAGCACCAAAACAACTGCGCATTAAAAGCATAGGCTTGCAAAATCAATGCATTTATTTCATTTTTAAATCAGATTTTTGTAAGACATTTGAGACATGGTGGCATCGTAGCTGCTAGTTTCTAAAAGAGAAGATCTCCAATAACCAAAGTGCTATTATAGTTACATTTAAATGGCTTCACTCATTGTAAGAATTGTACATCAAAAATATTGTCCAGGTGAAAACATTATATTAAACAGAAACAGCTGATTGGACCACGCCAGGCCCCGCCCACAGTTAGATTGACATAACAGGTACCACCCAGGCCTGTCATGACCTAGTTTCCAAGTTGAGTCTTTCAGATCTTATTTCCATAGCAAAGGTCAGCACACTAAGTGATATTTAACACCATACACACCACAAGCTAAAAAGACTAACTCTATTGGAGGAAAGAAAAAACAAACAAACAAACAAACCAACAAACCAACAAAAGGTACTCTATAAAGAAATATTCTATATTATCAAAACTGCAACACACTGACTCTCTGGTCTAAAATATATCACACAGTTTCATAACTGGAAACAATTTCTGGTAATACTTAAAATTATTATGACAGTCCAGCGTGTGTCATTTGTAATACATAAGCTATTAAATCTACGTGTAATAAAGGTCTAAAGACGTCCCATACGAGTAAGTGTGACACTAGATGAAAATACTAAATATTCACCTTATCTAAAACAAAAGTTCAAAATTGTATTTCAAACTCAAAACAACAAAAGATATGAAGACATTCTTTTAATGTTTACAAATAACCTTAAGACAAAGAGAGACCTCTAGGGTTTACAGTTAATACACGATACAGTGATCGTCTGATTACGAGCATATACATTCTGAACACAAAGCTGCAGCGCTCAGGCTAACATCGGCACACTGTTTCCATACAAAAGGATAACAGACACTACATTAAACTTCTAAGGAAGCAATCTGGTTAGAGCTTTTCACACTGAATCTTTTCTACACGATGGACGCTTTTAGGGTGACGTTCTGGAATATAAAAAGTTGAGACACATTAAAGTTGTATGTGCAGAAGAAAAGTCTTTCATATTTGTTTTTTTAATACAGTGTTTTGCAAACTTAGAAAAAGGCTCTTAAAATAAGTGGAACTGCATGCTTTAAAATAAAGAGTCCTCTGAATTATTTTTTTCACAGAATCAGATAAATTCCCATTTTGGGAATTTGTGAAGTTTGCAGAGGATTTTAAGGAAATATCCCCTGAAAACTGAACTAACTTTTCTCATATACAAACATACCTGGTATAATAATTCATTATACAAGAGATTGTGAAGTTTCGCTCAAACGTTTTTTAAAATGTTGAAAGCACTTATAAAAGTGTACGTTTTCAGTGCTCTCTCCAACCCTAGCTACTAAATTTAATTCATTTTTTTACATAATGTGTTTTATGTACAGAAAAGTCCACCACACAATTTATTTTTATTACATAAAAAACACAGCTCCTCCTCCTGATTTTGTGGGTCCGCGGTAACATGTAAGGCGAAAGTACGTTCTGGTTCTACAGCATATTGTTTACTGAATGTCCCCCTAAAACATGAAAAAGAGCTTTTTGTGCCATCTTTGGTCATAGGGAGATTTGTGTGTTTGGTTATGGTAGTGTTTCAGTTTGGAGTAGTTTCAGGTGGGTTGTTTTGAACGTTCCCTTTTAACTTATTCATCTGATATTCACGGCACAAAAAGTTTCCAATGTCCTGATGGTCCATGTCGGCACAGGTATTACCCCTCAAAAAGACTGAAGTGTAACCTCGCAGGTCCTCCAGAAACAAGAAGTAGAATTACACAGAGCCCAACACAGAGAGGAAGTCGAATTCACCGGGACCCAACTCAGACAGGAAGCAGAATTCATCAAGACCCCCTTGGAACAGGAAGTGTCAGTAGAGTGAGATGCATGCTCATGCGCAAGCTTATAGGTCAAAGTTCTGTCTTGTTGAACACCATGCGTGTTAAAGTAGAAGCTGTAGATGTTTTTTAGACCAAATCTCTCTGTTTAGCTCTTGGGGCCCCATCCTCCAGAACACAGAGCAGTAATACACAGCAAACCTTGGGAGAAGCACAACAGAATGTAAGTGTTACTTAAGCGCTATTGTTACTTAAAAAAGTGCACAACTAACTTAATAATTACGTGATAAATGTAGCAGTATGCGACATAAAAACATATAATTGCCAACAAAATTAAACAAAGTTTTATTTAAAGTGCTCAACCTGCCTGCAGTTGCAAAGCCCGCCTCTACGAATGATGTTTTCTTTCTGACTGACGCCTCTCTTCCTTCTTCCTCACTTTGTAAACATCTCCCTGTTTACACACATAAAACGGAGAAAACAATGTGTATCACAGACATTTGCTTTGGAGGAATTCTATACCGACCATTTGAGGAAAAGTCCTTCTGAAAGCAGCCGGACACCAAGAATATATAACCTCAATAACAATTCACCAAAGATTTCACGTTAAACAGTCAAGTAATACAGCTGAGTTCATGTCATTTACTGCTTTAGGTAATGTACAGTGTACAGAGCTGGAGGAAGGACAAAAAGGGATTAAAGGGGAGGAGGAGAATGAGAGAAGACAAGCGGAGGTGCCCACAGACCTGTGAGAGCAGAACATTAGAAAGCTTTGAGGAATTAAAGGTTAGAGACAGTTGAAGAATTATATTCAAATGGACAACATAATTCTCTGATATTTCAGCATCAAACCTACGAGTTTTTAGAGAGGAAGAGAAATCATCTTAACAAACATGTACAATTTAAAAGAGATCGAGACTGATTGTCAGTAAACCCACACACACTCAAAGCAAATAAAGCTGATCTGTCAGATCTTAATATGGTCTCTGGTCTGTGTGTGATCCCATCACACCTGCATTACTGTTTACAAATTCAAACACTGGTGCCTGGAAAGACACTCCAAATAGACTGTGCAAACCTCAGCGTGTGCAGTGAGGTGGGCTTGAATTTCAGGGCTCAGGGGGTCATGGCTCTTCCCCCGGGTGAAAGGGCACTCGGGGTCTCCCTGTGACCCTGTGCCACTCTCCAGGCCTTGCTTTTCAGGGGTGGGTGTGTCCACACGGCAAATCACCTTTCGAATTACCTGCACATGGGTATCGAAGGTCAAAGGTCAGCATGAATGCAAGTCATAGAAAAGCAAAGTTGTACGTAAAGAAAGGTCAGTGAAGAATAATCAGCAAAGCTTATAGAGAAGCCACCCAGCTAACAATTTCATGTCACATGAATGTTTCCGCTAAGTAACAAAAACGTTAAAAATTCTACTTTGAAAGTTATAAGAACATTCATAAAATCCAGTTTTTTAGATGTTGTATTATCGTTGTGATTTGTTAATAAGAATATTATTAAAACATTTTTTAAATTTTGTGTTGTTTTTAAAATGTTTTGCTAACAATTTAAGAATAATGTTTTTGATATATGATATATAAAAATTCCACTAATGTTACTGCAAAAAATGTACTGAAAGAACTTTCAAAGAACGTTAGCTAATGTTCTGAGCATGTTCCCTGTTAGCTGGGGAGCTGCAAGTGAAAAACATTGAACTTTAATGGAACATTTTAATGCTTCAGTGGAACAACGGATGCAGAGTCAGAGCCTTTATTATTTGGTTATGATATTTCATTTGTATTATTTCATCTGTTTGCATCTCAGTGTTTCTAAATTAGATGTGAAGACATTCTACAGAAGTAAATGCTGTTGATAATCAGAAGCTGACAGCAGAGAGTAACAGAGATATAAAGAAAAACAAACATAACAGTTGAGTTACTTTTCTGATAATAATGTTGCCATCTTCATCAATAAACTGTTCCTCTGAAAAAGATTCGGTGGGAATGTTTCGTGCCTCCTCTCCCTAAAGCAAGACAGAAATTAATTTAATGCAGAGAAACATGCACTCAGCAGCTTCAGAAACAGCACACCACACCTACAGGCAGATTTCCACACACCCAAAGCAGCCATCTGCACCTGCAAGCAAAGCTGGTCCTTCAAATATGAGCCAACATGCCTTTATTCCCTGCATCACCACCTTCAGAAACCACACGAAGCAGCTCAAGCATATTTCTTGATTTGTTCGCATGAACAAATCAAGCATGTTTCAATCACACAAGAACAGTGCTCAGAAACTGCTCTTTCATACCTCATGAGACTTTGAGTTATCACTTATGTTTCATTTATGTATCAACTTTGTCACAATGTTTTTCTTAAATTTCTAAAATTGATAAATAAAAATAAGAAAATTATTTACATACAGTTAGAAACAATCATTAATATCTGTGAATTTTACTCATTAATACTCTGAATTATAAATGCAGAGGTGGTTTCTGAGCAAAGCTGAGCACAGTTTCTCAGGAGAGAAATTTGAGAAGCAGAAAGATACCTCAGTTTGCTCTCCAGATAATCTCTTTACAGTCTAAGAGAAACAACTGAGATCTTAATGCAGTCTCTTTTCTGATTGTTCTCTCCAAAGGGCACAAAGCTAATTAAGGTAAAGATTAAAACCCCAAAAGACGAAAACTTAAACCAAGCACCTGTAAACAGATTCTGTAAGCAACAAAAAGTCAACACTATAATAAGTGTTGACTTTCAATAATCAAGTGACACATGACCAAAGATCTGATTACACTGTTCTGATGGCATGAATCAGATTCATTCCACCAGCAACACGTTCAAACTCCACCAAACCTGGACCTGGACCAAAATCCCATGCAGAGAGAAACCTGACAGCCCTGCGGTTTAGCTGGCAGGTACCTTGAGAACAAGACGTCTACGAAACACTTTGGTGGTGACAGTGCGTTCTTCATCCAGGCCGGTCTCTGTTAATGAACGCTGCTAATAAATGAATATAAAATACATCTGAATACGTGCATGGGTGTTTTCCAGAATTAACTTTCTGCCACACCTGCCAAAAGTGGGTTAAAATCATGAATGATGTTGCAGTACCTAATAAAATTAGACAAACTGCTATTTATTAACAAATTTTCCTCAACTTTGGGGCTTGCTGCTTGTTAATTTTGGACCCTGGATGTGAATACAATTTTTAAATAAAGTCTTGATTTTTTTGACTTGACTTCAACAGTCTTGATTGTAACTGCCATGAAATATTATCTCATTCGACAACAATAAAGATATGGAAAAGTTCATTTAAACCAGCTATCAGCTGAAGCGAATGGAGCTGCAGGAGTTTTACAACAGCAGGAGCAGCAGCATTATCTAATCTGCTGGTAATCCATTAATTATCTCACCTGGACTTTGTGTTCAGTGATCAGAGCTCCTTCCTGCTTGCCGGCCCCCGCCTTCACACCATTGGCTGATTCCTGAGACGCTAAGCTGTGCGGGATGGCGTCGAAGTGTTCACCGTTTTGTCGAGGTTTCCCTGTATCCCCTCTAGAGGATGATGTCATGGAATCACTGGAGTTCTCCTGGCTGAGACAAAGTTTCAATTTAAGAACGGCCTTACTGAAACATACAGCTTTCTTTTTTTACATTTTAAGAATTACAGTATGTTTTAATAGTACAACAAACTCGGATCTCAAAAGACAGAAAGGTTGATTTCCCATGAGCTGGAGATGCTGCTTAAATACCCACAAGTAATAATAATAATACTACAGAGGTTTTTTAAGTGCCTAAAAAGTACCTATTGTCCTGTCTGTCCAAGCGGTCTGACCCCAGACTCCGTCCTGATGTTGGAGGCTCAACATCAACATTGGAGGTCTCACTAAGCCAACCTGTGGAGAGCGAGCAAAACTCAGACTCGTTTCGTTCAACACCTCTCACTATCTCCCTCTCTTTCTCCTTTGTTATCTCCTCATTGGCTTCCCTGTCCCTCTCTCCGATATGGCCTCCTGACACCTCCAGCAAGCCATGCAGCTGCTCCTGTCTCTCCTCTTCTTCCTCCTCTCCTCCTGAATCAGACTCCCTCAGGACCTCCACCCAGGGTCGCAAAGCGGGGGTTGACTTATCATGACCTTTGACCTCTGTTAGGATCATTCTGTCCTGTCCCCTCATGATAACCTTGGGTTCGTCTACCTGAGATGGTGGTGATGATGGTGGAGGATTCTTGCTCTCTTCTTTCTTCAGGTCACTCTGCTCCATTGGAGGGGAGGAGTTTTGTTGGGACTGAAAAGGTTCTTTTGTCTCTCTCTCCATCTCATTTTCTTCTCTTTGTTCCTCATGTTGAGACCCCTGTATAGGGTGGTCCTGCACGATTAGAGAGGGTGGGTCTGTGTGTGTGGCAGACTGGGGTGGTACAGAGATGTTTCGATGAGATTCAGCAGAAGTGTCAGAGATAAGATGGGATAGTTTATGTGAATCAGGGACATGTGTATCAGCTAGGACCTGTGATGTATGTTTGTGGTTATCGAGAGAGAGCTGAGAGTGTGTGCTAGGATCAGGGGAGAGTGTGTGTGGGTGAGCGTGATTGTCAGAGTGTGTGTGTATTTCAGCAGATGTTACAGAGAGTGTGGGAGGGTGGTTTTCAGGTTGGGCCAAGGGCAGGTCACAGGGTCTGGATGGGGTGATTGTGACAGACTCGTCCTCGTTGCACTGCTGTAGACCCCAGGAGGGGCTATAAGGGGGAGGGTCAAGGGGCAGATCTAATATGGGTTCGAGGTCATCAGACAGTGAGGGGCAGCTAGAGGGTGGAGTTGGGATGGGGTTGCTAGTTGCCTGTAGTTGAGCCAAGATGTTGAGGTAACCTGGGTGAGATGACACACACAAACACACACACACACAGATGGATGGACATGACAGGACACAATAACAAATCACACAGACATACATGTATGCGTGCTTAAAGGAATACCACATACCCACATTCCAAACCTGTATCCCAGGTAACAGGGAACGTTCTCAGAATGTTGGCTAACATTTTCTAAAAGTTCTCTCAAAGTTATCAAGAAACATTTTAAAAACATTATAAAATAAAAAAATGTTTGATTAACGTTCATAATAATACGTTCTTAGAACATTCAAAATAAAATTTTAATGTTTTTTAACTTAACAGAAACGTTAGGAAAATGTTCTTCCGACCTAATATAGTTAGCTGGGATTTAGCATATAAACCTGTGTAAGGTTGAAGAATTTTTTATGCAGCTTAACAGCTGTGCTCAGTATTAATGTATTATTAGTGAAGTGTGTCCAGATTCTTCAAAAATTCCTACTTTTGAGATCCATATGGAAAAAAGCATATGGGTCTGAAACGACGTGCGGTGAGTAAGTGATGACAGAATTTTGATTTTTGGGTGAGCTATTCCTTTAAACACAGACAAAGACAATCACCTAAGCTCCCCGCAAAGAGCAAAAGCAGAACCAACAAAAGCACAGCTGACATATTTCCCATACAGCTGACACTAGGACTCAACACAGTTCACACACACACAGTTAATAGACAATGACAATGGAACACATTTAGATATCCAAAAACAGAGAGGTTATATGTATCAGCATGTGATCTCTTCATACTAAAGAAAGCTATGTGTATGTCTAATAACAAAAGGTATTAAAATACAGTCTAACTTTGACTAATGCAACAAATTCCACGTGCCAAAGTGTGCATTTCAGACGTATGCAAAACAATGAATTGGAAGTCGAAACAATTTGCAATATATATGCCACTACTGGCAGGCAGGTGGATAAACATATATGTATATTTATTTATTCATATTCATTTGTATTTTTATTTATTTTAGAAATGCTAAACTACTATATGTGCATACCAAACCAAAAATGCAGACACAGTACAATGATTTATCCAAAAAATTCCAAACGGTGCTTCATGTTACAATGCTGCAGAACCCCACTATGCAATAATTATATTGCACAAGTGCAAATAAGTAACATACACCCTTAGTTTCACAGTTAATGTATGTATTGCCAGCCAATTCTGGCAGACTCAAAATGTGGCTAAATAAAAATAAGGATCACAGGAAATGACATCATCAGAGCAAACACAAAAAGAACATGCAGGTTAGACATGACATGACAAGGACTATGTGAATGACAAAATGAACAAGAGGTAATTGGGAAGGGATGGATGATGAGGGTGGTAATGATGGATTGTACTGGAGGAGAGGACAATTCCATTTTGGTGCAATAGCCCAGGCTGACAGGAGGAGGCACAGAAGACTGGACGAGGAGGACGAGGAGACTGAAGAGAAGGATAATTTCCTTCTTTCCCCCCATTTTTTATCCCTTGCTCCAGTGCAGGAGGAGAGAAGGATATATGGAGGAGGAAGCAGGTCAGAGTTTGGAGGCAGAGGACAGCTGAGTTTTTTAGCTGAGGCCATGTGCCGTGGTCCACTGCATAAAAAACAGCTGGTCTCTAACCCTCCTACCAACTAATATCAAAACAACTCCATCAAGAAACAACTGACATTAACATGCATCTGGTACAGAGGTAACAAAGGCTACTTCCTGTCCTTCAAAAACACTATTCATCTCATAACAAAAGTTTCATGTTCCACTGGTAATCCAGGGCCTTACATACAAACCATAAAAAAGCATGTGGACGTGTAACAGGAAAACACTGTTTAGAGCAGACCCTTCTACACTTTTGAGTTGAGGTAAAGCATCATGCTGTGATTGCTTCACATCACATGACCATATACATGCATGTTCAAACCGGGTCCATGCATATGTTGTTGGGAGGCAGGGGGAAGGGTAAAAAAAAGAAAGAGTATCTGAATAAAGACAGCGTTTAAAATAAAAGAGGAGAGAATGACTCAACACATTCTGTGTGTGATGGGACCTTCAAGAGGGTTTGTGACCATTTGTCTGACTGTAAAATCTGAATTATTGGTGGCCCATTTATTTTGAAACTTCACAGTATGATTGACAGGAAACAAACAAAGGTGACAAAAAAACGAATGAGCTGGAAGGGAGGGGCAGAGGTTGAGGGGGGTATGGGGGTTCAGCTAGATGGTGCTAAACTTTACCATCCGCCTTTTCCTGGCACACAGCGCTATCATCTGCAAAACTTCTGGTGCCTGAAATGTTACCATAGTCAAATATGGGCCCTTCCAGCAGAGTCACAATATCCATCCGGTTCACTTTAGTCAGGACCGCCGCCAGTGCATCCGCTACAAAAAACATTAAGTATTAAATAAAAAAATTAGATTAAAACCTTTGTACGAGAACGACATGCTGCGTTAGAAAAGCAGGAGAAATTGACAAAAAGATGATTCTTACTTGTGGCGTTTTTCCCATCCCGACTGACCCACTTCTTGAGGAGCATGAAGCTCTGGGCTGTGAGAGAGTTTGGGTTCTCTGTGCGAATGTGGTTTATCTCATCCACAGAAAAATTCATCTCCCGAGCCAGTTCTATAGAACAGTACATTTAAAATTAGAAATGCTAAAAATATATTAGCCCTCCATCATTCTGTTGTGTGCTGAGGTTGTTGGAGACTGGTGCTTTTGCGCTTTAAATAAATTATAATCAGATCCGAACATAGAAACATATATACTGTAATTCTGTACTGTAATTCCAAGTATAGGCCCAAGAGGGCGTCACGGCAGGGTGAAAATCTTTACTGTATATGTTGAGGATACTTTAACAATGACTGGTGGTCAAATTATCATTTGACTTCCTATCTAAATATTTTAGTTTGTAGATGTTTTAAGGTTAGAAATGTACCCCTTAATCTGTCAGTTTTATGGAGCAAAGAAAGTCTCACCTGTCCAGCTTAGTCCCAGGTGATCAGCCACAATGGCCATACGAAGATCTGTTCGCTCACAGGGGCTCTGTGGACCTGTAACAACAAACAGAACATAGGCACTGCTTAGTCTACATAACTTATTTATTTCTAATAAAAATCTAGATGACTTCCTACTTTTCTGGCCAAACAAGCTTTTTCAAAACAAGGAAACATTTATACATTTAAACATTTTTCCAACAGTGAGTATAGACTGGAGAGGAAAACTTAAAGCTACAATCCATACCATTTTGGCGTTAAAAATAAACAAAAACAGTTCAGCAAGTATATGACGTATCAGTGTTCAAAATGTTCTCTTTACTTAACCCTGATTCCCAATGGTAAATTTATGATTTATAATTTGAGCAGTCAGGTCTGATTTCCCAGGAAATGTCAGTCTGGCTTCATTTGACCAACATGCATAATGAAGAGTAAGTAAAGAAACATTCAATTTTATGTTTCGAACAAAGATGGCAGTAGAGAGGCCAAAGTTACAGATTGCAGCTTTAAGAGACAATTTAGATTAGAACTTTGTTTGGCTAGAAAAGGAAGAACAGACAGATAGTCAACAATGTTTTAGCTACACAGTTGGTGCTCTGATTGTATATTTGAGCAGAATTTTCAGTGACTATATGCAGGCAATAACAATGGTTTACACACGTGTATAAAATGAAATAAAATGAAATAAAATATTTCTGAGATGAACAAATAAACATGCAGACAACATTGTAATTTTTTTCTAAAAAAGTTCACAAACACTGAAACAGGTATAAATTCCTCAACAATGTTTGCTTAACCAACCCTAGCAGAGAGACACTGTGTCCCACCCTCAATTATATGATAAATTAGCTGTGCAAAGTAGGAGAATAGAGAAGAGGAGATCTGACAGAGAAAGATACAGTACAGTACAGTCACACAGCACAGTGATGAGGGAATGACAGAAATGACAGCTACTGTTCACGCCACAGGCAATCCAGTCAGTTACAATGGCTCATGCAACTAAGGATCAAGTAAAGTTTTCAATAAAGTTTTACAAACTAGGCTTGATCTCCGCGACGGGGGGCGACCTGCGAGCCCCTTCGTTCTTACTGCCCACCTTCCCTCCTCCAGTCCGTTTACTCCTCCTCCTCTCACTGCCCGCTGCCCTTGTGAATTTTGTTCTCGAGGGTGTGACCCCTCGGGAGGAGCCAGAGGAGAGGGAGGGCTGGGACTGAGAGGGGTCCGATAGTGAGGTGCTTCGTGATGTGCTGCTGTCCTCCTCCGACTGCTCTCCCTGTGTCTGTTTTTCCTCGTCTGAAAGTCGTTCAACCACTTTTATTGTTTCTCCGCTAACATTCTTTAAGAACTCAATTGACTGCCTACACACTTCACTAAGGTTGCCTCTACCTGCCTCACTAACTGACCCACCAGAACTCTTATCTTTGAATGGTAGTCTAAAAGGAACTACTGGCCTGACTGATCTTTCTGACTCTGTGGGCTTACCAAACCTGGAAACTACCTGAGCTGTAACAGCTAAGCTAACTGCATTATTTTTTTTGACATCCTTGATTGGAATTCTAGATTTGGGTTCAAGCGCTATGGATGTAGGCTCCACTTTCCTTGCTGCTGGCCTCACAACCTGTTTAGGTTTCTGCTTTCCTGAACTGTGTGTGTTAAAACTGAACCCTGTTGCCTTGACTGGGAGCCTGGACTTGGGCTGTCTGTTTTCAGAGAGAACTTTACTCTGATTACTCTGAGTACTAGCATTCTCTGCATTCTCCCCAGACTCCCTACAGCACTGAGCTTCTATCCTACTAGCTTTCTGTAAGGTGGGTTCAGAAGATGACTGCAAACTGAACACTACACTACCACACTGAATGTAGTTGGCCTGGACATTGGAGGACTCTAAATTATTGTTGTTATTGCAGTTTTCTGAGGGGTAATCTTTCCTGACAGTTGGGGAAGAGTCAGTGTGCCTGCAATCAAAGTGTTCCTCAGCTAATTGTGACTCCAAGCTAATGTATACAGGCATCTGACTGTCTGAGGACTCAGCCTTAACATCAGTCAGTTCAGCTGAGCCAGTGTCTTTCTTTATAGTTATAGAAGCTGCGATGCCCATCTTAATGGGGGTGCGTAATTTGGGGTCGACCTTGGAAGCAGTGACAGTGCATGAGGTGGTGTCAGCGGATGGAGGTGCATCTAGGCAGTCAGTGCTGCCCTGCACTGTGCTGCCTCTGGATGGTGTTTTATCTGTGGTTGCCTCTACCTTTCCCTCTACAGCTCTTTCCCCTGCCTTTGAGTGAGAGGAGATTACCCCCACATTCCTGCCCACTTTTCCCTTGTCCCCTGACTCCCCATCTGAAGTATGCTCACCAATCTGGAAAAACTGAAGTCTTTCTTCAACAAAGTCCCTCTTGCTCATGTCAATAGCACCACTGCGGGTCATCTCAAACATCTTGCCCTCATGGAAGGGGAAAGGGTTTGGCTCACTAGTTGGGGTGCTCTCATCTGTTGGGGTTCTGGCTGGAGTGGTATCCGGCGTGGTTGCCTGTGATTTGTCATCAACTGATAAAGCACAGGGCTTTGGATCTTCATCTTTGTTTTTAGTATCAAAAGCTGCCTCTTCATCCACTTTACCAGACCATGGATCAAAATCCAAGCCTTTAGTGGCCACTGTTTTAAAGGTTGTGTTTATGCCTTCCTCTAGTTGGCAATTAAAATAATTGTCTGTAAAACCCTGTCTTTCAGGGTGTCTTCCCTCCAAAGAAAATATTTTCTCCTTATCACTTCCATTATCAGATTTTTTCCCAGATGACCTCCTTGTTTTGGCCTTTTCCCCTGATTCCTCATTTGGTGTGCTTTCCTCTTCAATCACTTCAAGTTTGCTCTGGCTGTAACAACGATCTCCTGCTTTTCCCTCATTTGACAAGCTGGATGTTTTGGGGTCACTCAGCCCATCATCCTCATCTTGTAGGTCATATCCATCAAGAGAATCTATCTCAGTAGCATCTGTATCATGAGAAAATTCAGCAGTTGTTGCTATAGAGCAATCAGTAATGGACTGATCATTTCCATTCTGTTCACATTCTACCTCTTCACCTTTTACAATGCCATTGATGCCTGACTCCTTGTGGTGTGAGCTGTTTCTCTCTGGTTTTCTAGGCTTGACACGTTTCTCACTTTCCTCAGCCATTTTGAAGGTGTACTTCTTGAGGGGGGCAGGCTGAAAAACAGATTCATCATCACTAGAGTCACTATTGTCAGCTCCAGGTGGAAGAGGGGAAGGAGGCTGCACTCTGATTACTGGCTCTGCAAGGAGATGCCTGTCATGTTCTTCTTGGAGATTAACCTCTATCATTTCTGTTTCTGTTTGAGATGAAGGACACAACCCCCTTTTATCAGAGTCAGCTTGCTCACTCTCTAAAGGTGGTGGTGGTGGGAACTCGATGTAAGCTATGCGTTTGTCCTTAGACCTTTTTCCAGTTAAGTCTTGCTTTCTTTTTGGAGGCTCTGATGATTGGTTGACAGGTTTGGGTTTATCTTCTGGTAATTCCTTGAAAATGAAGGTTTTGAGCTGCTCCTCTTCCTCTGACTCTTCTGGGATTGGGCTAGACATGCCACTCATGGAACCTATGATGGAGTCAGGAGCTCTGGAGTTCAGGTCATAACTGACCTCCTCAGTGGAAGGTGTCTTAGGAGTTACAGGACTCCTTTCCATTAATGTTACCTGCTCTAGTGTGTCATCTTCAGGTTTCTGTTTGACAGTATAAAATGCTCCATGTGTTTCATGTACTGTCCTGCTCTCATGGCTAACTACTTTTTTGTAAGTGCTCAGCTGCCCAGTTGCAGTTTCTTTCTCATACTGTTTACCGACATGAATGCTGACATAAACAGGAAGAGGTTTAATGTCTGAAGTGACACCTGGTGTCACTCTTTCAATATACTCAACTTGGCTTTCATCAACACCATTACAGACTACATTGGCCATCTGCCTCTTAGAGTCTGAATTTACTACTGACAATGCATCACTAGGTAATTTGCTAGCACTAGAACTAGGGTGTTGTGCATTTCTGGCTACAGGAGACCCTGTTCTTTCAGATTTGATGGAGGAATCTACCTTTAATGTGCTACTTTGATGATGGTCTATAAAACTAGATGACACCCTAACAGGAATTTGTGATTCCGAGTTTTTTTTTAGAGTACCATTGCATTTTTCATTATTACTAGAATCTTCTCGAATTACCAGCTCTGTGTAAATAATCTTTTTAGTAGTTTCTTCTTTTGTGGTGTTTCCATGTGGGGATTCATCTTTTTGCCTGTCATGTACTAATGTGTGGGTGAGCTTTGTTTTCTGGCCTTTCAGCTGCCCACTGCTATGATTTTCCCTGGTTTTGTATATTTTTCTGTCTTCACTGGCAACTTGTTCTTTATTGTAGACATTTTGGTGTGGTTTCAGTGCAGAATTGTCTGACCTATTTTTCTGTCTGTCATTCTGCTGTTTTTGGGAAAAGGCTTCAGCCTTTTGAACGCTGTAACTGTGCACGCCCTCACTATCTTTTTTGGGGTTTCTTTCACTTTCTGAAGACTCTGCTGACTTTGGAATATTACCTCCCGCAAACACTTGATAAACTGGTAGTTTACTTTCATGCAGCTTCCTTACAGGGGATCCTGAAGTCTGTCCCCAGTGGGGCTCTTTCTCTTGTTTCCGTGCCTCTGATTCAAATTTCATTCTGACTGAGCTAACTTTAGATGTTGAGGGCTGGAAATATTTGGAGGATTCACTTGCACTACTAGCAGATGAGCAGTCCCCTTTCTTGGAGTCATCATTTTGTTGAAGCAAAACCCGTCTTTCAGGGCTGCTTGGTAGACTGGCACATTTTCTGTCATGGGAACCATATTTATCCCTAAACCTGTCTCTGCTCCAATCCTCTCCATTTCTATACACAGACCTTTCCGGGCTACTGCAAGTTGAGCTGGGCCCAGAACGAGTCTCTCGTGTATCTTTACCATGATGCTTCTTCTCAGGAGACTGAAGCTCATCATTTAGTTTTTCAGTTTTATCACGAAAGAATTGTGAGACTTCACTAAGTTTTTCCTCTGCCTCTTTGACAGTTCTGTCTACTCTGTCCCCATATTTATGCTTCTCTCTGCTTTTACTTTGTCTGTCCTCAGAAACTTTCATCCATATAGACTTTTTTGGACTATCAGGATCAGAGGCATACTGCAACAATGTGAGTTTGTCATAATTGTCATCTTTTGATGATCTACCTGACCTATCAGGCTTTAGCATAAATTCTCTAACTGAGCCACCTTGCGTTTCATCACTATAGTACCGTGACCTGTCAATCACAGATTCATCAGAGTCTGAATGGGAGGAGTCAAATTTTTCAGAGAACATCATTTTGTCTGCAAACTTGTATGACTCTCCCCTTGTTTCAGATGACTCATCATTGTGGTACTCCACTGAATGCTGGCTAAGCAATTTCAGAGTCTTATCATCCTCTACTGATGTGTGCATTCTAGAGTCAAAATAACAAGGAAGAGATTCCTCAGGTTCTGTGTTGTCGTGTTGCTCATCACCCATCCTATTTTGCAGTTCTTTTACGCCACTGTTACCTTGATATATGTACTTTTCTCTCTCAGGGTGATTTTTAGTTTCTCTAATGATCACTTCAGTTGGTTCGGCTTTGTTTCCTTTCTCAATGTGAACCTCAATTATTCGCTCAACTTTTGGCATTGGGTCTAGAGATCTAAGAGAAGATTCTGCCATTTCACTGCTGCTTTTGTGCTCAAATAGACCTGTTAACTCCCTGGATGGATCTTTTCCAGATTGGAAGGCCTTCATTATGTCTCGAACAGACATAGTCTCCTCCATTCTCTCAGATCCAGAATCTTTTGCTGGGGATTTGTGGTACACCATTCTAGTAGTTGTTGTTATGTGAGTTTCCTCTTTGACACGCATGCCTTTGGCCATCACATCCTCCTCTGCATTGACTCTGGCTTGGTAAGCTTTTACTCTTTCTTTAATGGACCCACCCGGTGATCGTGGCTCAGTGTCAGCACACCGCAATGGAGGCTTTGCCATTCTAGCCTCCTCCAATACTGGTTCCTTAGGATCTTCTGGAGGCTCATAGCTCCGTATGACATGTACAACTTCAGTGCGTGTTTCAGTGATGACTGGGGGAATCTCCTGAAACATCCCTTTGGGGCCCATTCCCTCTGCACTTTGGGGGGCTGAGGGGGTTCTCTCACTACGAGTCTCAAACCCACTGTCTGAAAGTGGACTCTTGTCTTGGTCGTGGGATACATCATCTGGAGAGTCCAGGGCTATTTCAGGACCAAACAATACATCAGCTAGCTTTGACAGTTCTTTCTCAGAAGGAGAAGGGCGCATGTTTGTTGGAGGCATTTTGAGCTTGTGCTCCTGTAATGCCATTGCAGGTTTAAGGACACGCTTCTGTTTCTCTTCTCCTTCTCTCCTTGCTTCCTCAGTTCTTTGTTTAGCCTCAGCTATTTTAGAAAGAGGGCTTGTGCCAATGTCATTGGTTAGGTAATCAACTACTTTTGCAAGATTAAAATCTCTGTCAGATACTGGTTTTGTTTTGACTTGATGGGCTAATGTTTCATATCGAGGGGGACATCTCCACTCATTTTGTAGATTATCATCAATATCATCCTCTAGGACATCTTTGGTCATTCTATTTTTAATATTTGCCTTACTTTCCCTTAAAACATCCTTGCTAAGAATTTCACTGACTTTGACCAGGTCCTGTTTGACTTTCTCTACAATCTTAAAAGGCTCCTCATCATCTACTTTATGTTCTTTAGAATCGGACTGATATCCTTTGGAAGCTGAACTTGTATCAGTTTGCAAAATAGCAGACATTCTAATTAAGTCCTCCTTCATTTCAGCCACATCTTTAAGTATCTCCTGGCTGTTGGACAGAGGCGATGAAGAGGCAGTAGATTTTAGTGTGCCTGGGGATGTGTGCAGGGGAGTTTTAACAGGGGACAAAGTTCTGGCAAAAGAGGACTGAGTCTGGGCATTAACCTCTTGGGGCATTGCCTTTCTGGGGGAAAGAAGAGCAGCTGCAGACTTGGAGGCTTCAGGGAACTTTTTAAACTGTGGTTCTGTTAAGACATTAATAACAGAATAGACAGGCACCGTTACAGTACTAGAAGTGACAGAAGTGGTAGAGTTGGAGGGAGACCTAAGGGAGGCATAAAGTGAGCTGGATGCAGAGGAACGCATAGACTGGTAAGAGGATGAGGGAGTGGAGGACACTGACTTTAGAGTGCCATAGCCTGCAGAACCTGAATTTAATGTTTTTTCCACTTCATCAAATGCTGCATTCACACTTGTTGTTGCTGCATTTGTTGTGGCTTGAATCCTTTCCTGCAGAGTGCTGTTAAGAAGTGTTGTTGGGGAGGAGGAACGATACTTGGTTGGGGAAATTGTCCCATTGATTAGTGAAGCTGCAGTTGTGGCTGAGCCAGATTTCAATGGGGAGGAGAGAGATGACAGAAATCCTCTCGCAGAACCAGAGACATCAGTGTTGGTTCTGATTGAAGAGAAGCCCAGGACAGTTTTAATGGGGGAGCAGGATGCTGGAGGGTTTGAGGTTACAACAGACTTGTAGGGTAAACTTGAGCTGTACATGTTCAAAGAAGACTTAGGTGAGGCTGGAGGGGTCATCGCAATAGAGGATCTTTCCAGCAAGTTTCCTCCAGATGGTATCGGAGAAGTCCTGGCTGGCAGGCCTGTGATGCTTTTAACTGAAATTGGATCACGGATGTTCTTCCCTGGAGAGGACAGAAGGGTGGCTGAGGCTTGGACTGGGTACTGGGCACCTTGAACTACAGTTTTTATTGGTGAGGAGATAGTTCTGTAAGATCGAATTGGTGATGCAACATCACTGCCAGATTTGATGGAAGATACTGGTGAGCCTCCAATGATGGATTTGATCGGAGAGGCAGAGTTCACAGACCACACAGACCTCAGTGGGGAGGCTGAGGGGGTGTTTGATGAGGAGCTGGAGAGGGAGCCAAATCCGGACTTGGCCTGGCTAGACACATTGACAGGAGAGCTGGTTGCCCAGGCCTGGTAGGAGCACGTCGTAAAGACAGGCTTGTAAGCGTAGCCAGAAGGCTGCGACGTGGTTTTTGGAGTGGTGTTATGACTTCTTTCGGCTGCTTCTAGTATACATAAATTAACATAAACAAAGTAAACAGAAATAGTTAAAAAAGAGAGAAAAGAAACAAGAGAAAGCTTTAGTCAGGGGAAATCCTAAAATGGCAGATGGAAATTCTGAAACTTCTGACAAATGAAAAACGTAAACCTGCAAAAAAAAAATAAAAAACAATGTTGCTGAAGTCAAATGGGTGAAGATGCAAAATGATGGGGAAAAAAATATAAAACAACCCTTAAAAAAACCCTAAAATAAAATAAATAAAACCTAAAATAAACTAAAAATATTCAAAAAAATGTAGAAATATAAACAAAAATATAAACAATTTAATTCTTCTGTTTTAAATAGATGATTTTAACCAGGTACACAAATAAACAAGTAGGTTGTAAAACTGTAAAATTAAGAGTCCAAAGCTGTTTTTCATTAACATTCACAGCAAGAATAGTAAAAATAAACACATTAGGTAATACACAAACTGTGTAGAGATTGTGGGAGCAAATCATATGACTTGAAAACATGAACAGTGAAAACAAATACACAACCAGCACACCAACAAAACATAAAAAACTATATATGAAGATGCAAAAAAGCAAGCAAACAATGTATCTGTCTATGTGTAATGTACACAGACATTTCATACCAGCAGTTCTGTTTTTGAAAAATGGAGAAATATGAGATTTTTAGCCTTTGTCAAATTTCAGAGTATGTATGAAGCTTTGAATAAAGAAAATATGACTCACTGGATGCTGGGTCAGCCAGATAGCTGTAGCGCTTTCGCAATGCTAATGAGGCAAAGATATGTCGTCGATCTTTGTCATTCTGCAATAACACAAAAGTAAAAACCCTATGTGAAAACAAAGTGATAAAATTTGTTGTGCAATGACAAATTAAGCTGTCAATTAACAATTCTGTGTCTTTACTTTCTCATCATTTTTCATGAAAACATGTCGATAGGTCCTTATCTTTTGCCGCGTATCTTTCAAAAATATTATTTAATGTGGTGTGTATCGTCAAAAGTATCGCCTTTGATTCTGTAAGGAGTCCTCTAAACCTATTTTCCTTCTGTTATCTTGTGGTACCGTACATTTCACATCAAATTGCGAACTGCTTCACTTTGAAATAATATTTAAGGAAAATCAAATCTGCAAAAGAGATATAAAAAATGTTTCCACCAAGCCACGAAATAACATAATACTTTAAATCCACTGATAAACAGAAACAGAAGTCATGCACTTGCCTGACCTTAGCCAATGAGAGAACCTGTATACAGGCTAATAACCAGTCACATAAATAAGCATATGATCACATAAGCACCACACTGATAGCAAAGGTGACAGGTTATGTCATATTTACCTCATCATCATGATCCGACTCCATTTCCTAACATTTCCCACGATGCATTGCAGTAAAAGATAACGGAGCAGCAGCAGCCGATGACGAAGGATGGATGACGTAAAAAGATGGTGGTGGAATTAGAGAAGACAGAGAAAAGGAACAAAGAGAGGACAGTAAAGGAGCAAATGCAGAAGAGAAGAGCAAGACCAAAGTGAAGGCAAAATAAATTTACATCAAAAGCAGCAACAGAAACAGCTCTGTGACATGTTTAATTTAAATTGAAGGGTCTAGACCAGGAGTGCCCAATCCTGCTCCTGGAGGGCCACTGGCCCTCCAAGAGCTGGATTGGGCACCTCTGATCTAGACATGATCAAAGCAAATGTCTCTAAATCATGTTTCTTGCTTTACCTTTCTGTGTGTTGGCAGTGTGAAGTTGAGGTTACAGATTGCACTCTGTGCCAGGCCTTTTGTGGTTTTTGGTTCTTTGAGGAAAGATATTCTCCCACAGGGTTCTTGGCCCATATCCCTTACCTACACAAAAACATCCAGACACACAACACAATAAACAATTGTACTATGTACAAAACACACACAGTCATCTTCCACCTTTGGCTTGAATGGCACATTGAAACACACACCCTAAGATACTGTATGCCAACCAATACAATATACATATAATCCACGCTGGTATAATAATAATTCCAGACTTAATATAATAATATATTACAATTCAATTTTTTTGTATCTGATTTACTGGATGATAGTTTATTAGAATTCGATACATCTTTAAAAACGTGAGGAAATAGAATACATGATAAATTGCTCAAAGTCACTGTCTTTCGAACCTTGATGCTGAATGGAAGTCGGTTCTCTTTGAAAGCATAGAAGTTAAAGATCAATTGCTGGCCACTCTTCGTCAGAGGAGAGATGTTGCCATAGCATTCGACATGAATGGGCTTGCCCTCCAGAATCTGTCAAAGAGATGAGACAGCAAACAGCAACATTATTGCGTTCAGGACTCTGTAATGCTGATGAATGATGTTTAATTATGTATGTACGCGCGTGTGTGTAGACCATCGCATGTGAGATACGGTTGCACACCTCAATGTCTTTGCTCCTTGCCACCTCCTCGAAGTTCTCCTGCTGCTCCAGGGTTTTGTCGACTTTGTCGTCAGTCATGCAGAAGCAACGCAGGCGGAACTCCACAGGGTCGATCATTTTAGCAAACACCACAAACTTGGCCAGGTATGGAACGCAGATCAGCTCTCGGTACAACTGAGACGCTAGACCCACTGTCTCACTGATCTGCTGACAGTCTGCCAACCAAAATCTACAGAGAGGAGAGGAAGAGATTCAAGAGAAATCCTAATACAGACTTAATTACACGTATAATCCACAAAGTACATTTTTTAAACTAGAGTATAAAATTGTAATGATTTTATAGATAGAAGAGTTTAGTTGTTCTAGCAAGTCTTTAGCCAGTCATTCACATGACAAAAACAGTATGTGGAATATTTACTGGTAATATCTTTTACCAGTAAAGCCATTAAATAATTTATTACTTGTTTTTAATTTGGCTAATAATAACTAATACAGTTTTAATTGTTAACCTGGAAAGTCTTTAAGAACTAACGATCACACAAAAACAATTCACACAGACCAGGAACTCATAAAGCTAAACAGAGCCATAGCACTGTTTATAGGAAAGGTGTCTGTTTCTGTAAAAGAGCTGGAAAGTTATTTCAACCTCTTGGTGACTTCCTATTAACCTTCCCAGTAAGATTAAATACTGTATGTGGGTGTTGCTAGGCAACAGCCATGTTTTTAGTCATTTTTGGGTTAAATAATAATCATGTGACGTTGCAGATGCACATAAGAATGATATAACTAATTCTTGGATGGTGATGGCCCCAAGTCCAAGAATATGTTCTGCATCTGGCACTCTTCATTGGTTTGCTGTATTGGTCACATGCACGCGCCTCACCTGGCAGATACGTTGGTGGTAAAGGACACACAGTCTGTGATGAAGGAGAGTGGAGTGGTCCCAGTGATATCTTCCCACTGTGCAGGGGCTGTTCCACCTAAATGAAACGTCACACTTTATACACTAAAGTGGACCACTATTATACAATGAGTGTTTCAGTACAGTGGTATGTAATTTGACATCAGTTGTAAATGCATGTGTCAAATCACAAAGGTACAGCTGCTGCCACGTGTCTCCAGGATATTCATATTTGCATGTTTCATGTACATTTCACTTTTTCATTTATGCATTTGGCAGACGCTTTTATCCAAAGCGACTTACAGTGCATTTAAGTTACACATTTGATCAGTACGTGTGTCTCCAGAAAAAAACCCATGACCTTCTGCGCAGCTAACACAATGCTCTACCAGTCGAGTTACAGAAACACTGTATCTTTTAATGACAAAGGTGAAACAAACCTTATGTGTCAAGCATTCTGTTCTACTTACTTCATAAATAACGCTTTGAATAAAAACCTTTAAAAGCATTTTGCCCCCATATCTCTATTAAAAACACTTTTATACGCACACACACTATTCACATACCTGTTATACTACAGAGCAGTCTAAGGCAGGGGGCGGGGTCCCCTTTGCGTCCATTCGCAACAGTCTCTTTGGATCTGGGTGGCACAGGGATTGTCATGGTGATGGGCTTGTGGAATTTTCTCCTCCTGGGCTCCACGGTAACAATCGGGCTAAATGATGCCCGGTTACCGACGATGGTCCGCACCATGTCTTCAGGAACCGGCTGTGCCTGAGAGAGAAACATACAGAGAAAGGAAAGAGAAGAAGAAAAGCAGTGGAAGAAGAAAAGGAGAAAGAACTGTGGTTCCATAAACAGTGTTTCGCAGAACATTGCATTGGACATCTAGGAGTTAATGTGCCTATATGTGTATGTCCTTATGAGTGTGTGATGATTCTGTTGATCATTATATTCTGATGATACTGCATGATTAAAAATCTTTATCAACACATTTACCTGTAATCCAACACGAATTTTTTTAGTAAGCGCTCCCTGGGGAAAGGAAGCCTTCACCATGGGGACTGCCTCACTGCTCAAGACTCCACCCTCTGGCCCCATGTGATCACTTTCTTGCTTGATGCGCGACACCACCGCAAAGTATTGTGGGAAATCTTTAGTGATTATGCGGCAGATACGCTTTATTTCCAGCTCCGCTTGGCTGTCCATCTCTGTAAAATGTAGAAAATTTATTCATCTGTGTTTTTTTTAGTCAGTAGTGTTTTATAATAGTATTAACTGTTATGATTACCTTCATCCATGCCATTCAGGATCGAGTTGAGCTCAGTCACTTTACAGTCATAATGATGCTCCTTCCAGGTCTCGCCGTTATCGCTGCGCAGGACGATTAGCTCTCTCTCTTTTTCTCGCATGGAGCCAAAATGAGGGATTTCTACAATCACAGGCCTGTAAATGCATCAGAGGACAGTGAAACTGCTGAGCTGCGAGTAAAACGACAGTAGAAATAAAAAGCCTTACAGGTTCATGTTTTGACAGAAAAACAATTTAAAAAACATTGATGCATCTGAGCCAAGATGGCTTCTGTTTGCATTACACTTCTTTTTAACTGCATATATTTTGAGGAAAGATGGAGGAACTTTTACCCCAAAAAATGTGCACCAGCTGGTCCCATCTCCACCAGCCTACTGACAAGACCTTCACCCTCCACCATAGGGGGCGGGTACGCCAAGCGGTGACGCTTTGCCAGGCGGCAGGTGATCCGAGTCGGTGCTGGGCACTTTCTGGGCGGAACAATTATTCGCATGCCATCGTGCCGACTTCCTCTCATTGACCCTCCCCGGGCGTCGACCATGAAACTTACCAGGAACCTGCGGGAAGAGAAAAAAGGGTTAATGAAAGAGTGAAAGACGGACACCATGCTAACCCACCATACAGACATGAAAGAGTGCGAGACGATTCCCATGCTGTGATCACTGTACACCCAACACACACGGGAAAAGAGGAGAGGGGGATGAAAGAAAAGGTCTAAGCTGAGACATAGAGAGATATAGAAGAAACAGAGAGAAGGAGAGCACAGACAGTTTAGTGAAGACAAAGACAGAACAATTAAGAAGAAGAAGACAGTGCTTCAAACTGTTAAACCTGGCAGCATGTCATCCTTCATACGTCATCAGCGATTCGATAGCGCCAAAATATAACCGTAGTCATAATATGTCAGTGTGCAAAGCTGAAAATATTATCATGCAACATCATTTTACTGCCAAGATCAATTGTTTCGAAGCAGTGATCAAACGTGTGACCAGGAACACCTCCACAGATAAAAACCCAAGACACACCTTACAGCTGGTTAAAGAGTAAGAGGTTAACCAACATCTCCATAGATGTGCATCTTTACTGTAAGTTTGTAGCTTCAATGTGAGATTATGTTCCTCTTCTGACAAAAGAGTTGAACTACATCAGTGTTTCTGTGATAAGATGCAGTTTTAAGGAAACAGTTCAACTAAACATTTTTTTCATTTCTTTTAAAAAATTGTCATATTTGTTTCCTGTTGGTTTGAAAGGACATGAGGGCATGTAAATAATAATGACAGAATCATTTCTGGGTGAGCCAATGAGAGATTTCTTGCACAGGAAGTAGATGTAATCATAAATGTTCAAAATGTTCCATTTAATCATAAATGTTCTATAAATGCTGATGGTTTACTTGTATGTTCTGGCATGTGGTGAGTGCCACAGACTATGTGCTGTTCTGTAGTCTCTGCATGTGCGTGAACATCCCTTTCCTTATCCCAAAGAGTGAGCTACAGACACACAGTGTGGAGGAGCGCTCACACGGATGAGGAGAGATAAACGGAATAAAACACCAGAGAGAACGCGAACGAGAGGACAGATGGAAAACAGGGGGGAAAGACCAGGGTGAAGTAGAGAGTTTTATAAAGAGTGATGTCACTGGATTCACCTGGAGTCATACTGAGGAAGTGGAGAGGAAGGGCTGCAAATAGAAAAACGAATGAAAGAAAAACACAACAGAAAGAAGGAGGTCAAAAATGAACAACATTCGTTATTACAGTTGTCGTTGTGGCAACATGACAGCTGACACTTATAAGACAGAATCTTGTGTGTAACAGAGCAAGAAGCAATACGAAATAAAATCTAAATGGAAAAACATGCCTTATGCAAAAAACTGCATAAAAAAAAGGATAAAAATGCAAAAGTCCAAAAACAATGTTCAACAAATTATTGCTGGTATCATTATTTGCCAATGACATGCTGACTCACTTATTTCGTGTATAAAGGGAACAAAATTAAAAATCCAATCTTTAGTTTAGCTGTGCCACTAAATGTATATAAACACTTAAGTGTACTTGAATTTGGAAAGTACTTTAACATATCCCTTAAATCTGTTATAACAGCCTTATTTGGTGCATATACAGATTATTCTATAAATGGGGGAATACTTCTGTCACGTAGAACGGTTCCACAGAAAATATCCTTAAAATGATCAGCAAAACCGGTAACGTAATTCTTTAACATTTTTCCATAATAAAGTGAGACCAGGTTTATTAAGTGCCCTTTTTCAAATCAGATTTATAAACATTTTATTTTATTTCAGACCATATGATGAATGTTTTAACATAATACGGTTTAAAGAAGTTTAGTTTTACACATTTTTAAGTAAAAAATGCCCCTATTTAAAGTACTACCCATAAATATTCATCATATATAAAATGCAACCTGAACATGAGTTGGTGACTGTTAAAAGTTTCTTTTTATGATACAGTACGTTTATCACACAGAGAATCTTATTCTTACCCAGAGTGCACAGGGCTGCACACAGTGTTGTGTGACTGGTCCACTGTGTCAGGGGTCCAGCTGTAACGCCGCATACAGTCGTTGTTGTACTGTTGACTCACCGCCAGGTGCTGTAAACACATTCAAACACACACACACACATTTCAGGAGGAAGAAGATTTGCATGACTGTTTAAGGAAGTGAGCAGGTTACCAAAAACCTTTCATCATATGTTCAAAACTCAATTATGTTATATACTTTTATATATATTTATATATAGTTTTATGATTTCGTTGCTCAGAATTTCTTTGGAAATTCTGGAAAACTTCATGTTGATGTATCAAGATGAAACATGGCATCAAACAGGATACTCGTGAAAAATGAAAAATAACATGGGAAAGAATACAACGCGTTTATAGAAATGGAACGGCTGCCTGTAACAGACAAACAGGAAGCTGTAATGAAGGCAGAGCTTCAATTTACAAACAACCAATCACAGGCAGGCAGCAAAAGACTGAAAGTAAAAACATATGTCTGAGCTTTTGTGTAATGGAGGGATGAAACTGATGATGTGACTAGAGAGATGATCTCACGATCATGACTTGTACCTTATTCTGAGGGTCCACCATGTAGGAAATGTCTTTAAAGACACCCTGAAGCTTTAAAGCAAATACACACATAGACCTATGTTTAGGTTAAGAGTGATCCTTTATTTGTCAGATGCAGAGTGGAAAATAATGTAGTGTGCTGAAAGTGTCTGTCTGGCTGTGCTTCAAATCCTAGTATGCTACCTCCTGTACTTAACTGGCTAGGCTTTAAAATACAGCCACAGAAGAAACAACCAAAACAAATTATTTAATTGTAGTGAATTAAACTAATGTCATCTTTTGTGTTAAAGGGCTTGTTCATCTAAAAATTAACATTCTGTCATCACCAAATGACTTAGCCGAGCTTATGCACTTGAAATCTACACTAGGTTAACCCAGTAACCCACTGGACATGAAACTATCACTGTTATATTACATCAGCATATTTTTAGTTCAGAAAGTAGAAAGTAGTTTAGAAGTCTGGTAGTAATTATCCTTTTTAAAATGGAAAGATCAACAGAAATCCAAACAGGAAAACACATAACAGAAAAACCTATATTCACATAACAGTTATGTGTATCTCTCTTTTCTTCTCCCAGTACCTTTTCATTGGTTTGAGGACAGACTGAGTGAGGTCAGGCAGGACAAGGATTTGGAGCTGACTTTCAGTCTAATAAGAGTTTATTTATGGCAAATGGACAGAACAGGAGAGTGTGTGTCTGTTTGCATGGGGAATGGGCTTTCACAAATCCCGTGGGACCAACAGAAATGTTCCAGGACAGTGGATAGTCCTGGATGGAGGTGTAGTAAGATCGCCGACAGATGAATAGAGAGTTCACACCAAAGTCCTATCTACTTGAATGCGGGAAGACAGAAATGTCTCTAAAAATGCTGGCTATGGTTACGATAAAACAATATATTTTCAACCAAGTATTCAACCTGACATCAACTGTACCATTAATTCTGTTTCTTAAGCTCAAATTATGCTATAAAAACACTTTCCAGATTGCTTTAGGTACCCTGCATGCACAAAGGCTGTTACTGTTTAGCGATTGCTGATTGGCTGTTTTCAGGCGGGACTTTCTTTGCTAGAGCAGCTAAATTAAGCATTGCTTAAGGTTCCCCCATTCATAGTAACAGAACTGTTGGATTGTTAACTCTGTAGTCTTTTTACCCTATATCTATTGCTTTTCATGACAGCAAGTATTTGAGTTAGAAAGAGAAAAACACAGCAAGACAGATACAAAAAATTTGCGATTCTAACCATATCTTAAAAACAAATGTGGGATTCTTACCGTATCTTTTGTGGGCAACAGCATCTCTTCAATCATCATGCTGTCTCGAGCGAAGGAGCTTCTGTTCAGAGTGTTGGACCTGTCTGAGCTGAAGGAGCGCAGACTGGAGTGTGTAAGAGATTCACACGTGTGTACAAGCACACACACAAGCAGACACACACAAACACAAAGCGAAAGACATGTACAGGGACAAACGAACACAAACACAGAACAAAAACACAAAAGTTACAACATGCAACATCCAGGGACATTTGATGAACAGAGAGGAGCAGGTAAGGTGAAAACAGAAGGTGGAGGACGTGTAGAAGACAAAATAAACAAGTTAGGACAGCTATGTCTAACACAGAAGCAATTGAAACGTCTGACTTGATGAAGGTCTTGTGCTTTATAAGAGTTTAACTATTTTTTTTCACGTTTTTGGAATAAAATGGGAGTAGTGCTTCCTGGTTGATAAGATGCTGTGTGTGGTTGCTAAGGTGCTTCTGGGAATGTTTTAGTGGCTCAAAGTAAAAAGAGCCCTGGATATAGCTCAGAGACCTCCTTCAACATGGCAGTTCATTATATCTGATCCCTTAAAAACAATAAAACGGTGTTTTTTGAAAATTCCCAAAACCTTTAACTACATTAGTAGTTATGCTTGCTTTAGCCTCTTCATCTCTGAGTACTGTTGAGCTGAGTATTTTGTCAGTTCTGTATAAATGTGTGAGTGTGTGCACTTTTCTGCACTGCCTTTAGAAATATCTGGATCTCTGCCTGAGTTGGTTACTCAGCGCATGTACAAGAGAGACTGAACATTCTGCAGCAATCGGCAGGATCTAAAGGGGCAGCACTGTACTGCACAGTTTATGAAAGAAAGAGTGTGTTTTTGTGGTCTGTTTTTTGGATGAATGAGTTAACAACTTTCTATTGTCCCTTCCTCCCCCCTCCATTTCAGTTTCACCTGTCATGATCTGCATTATTTTTATGCTTCTGTATAATTACAGCAGCCAACTCACCCTTCTCTGCAGTACTCCCTCTCTCTCTCTCTCTCTCTCTCTCTCTCTTCATTTTCCTCCCCTGCATTAGCTTATCTTACATTTTCCTTTCTTATTTCATATTTTCCTCTCTTTCTCACTGAACAGAGACAGCATTGTACAAGACGACTGTTCAGGGCTGTAGTAACAACTTTACAATGGTATTGGGAGTAGGTGTATATGCATGCATGTGAAACAGAACATTGGCTGGGCTATATTAATATCATACCCCTCATACTGTACATACTGTGGTCAAGTTGTCTGTGTAGATTCCTCTATCATGTAGAGTTCTTTTATCAAAAAAGACACTCATTATTATAACCATGCATGCTTAGACATCTACATTTTGCAATAAAATGAATCTTTGATGAGTTTTTTTGAATAATGCGTTGGCTGAGAAACCAATTAAATGTGCCGTCAGCGGTTCTCTAAGTAATTGGCCTCTCATGCTGAGTGATCAGCTTGAAGCTTTTGTCCCTGGATGTTACATACAGAATCACGCTAACATAAAACAACAACAAAACACAACATATATATATATATATATACACAACCCATGCCACATTAAACAAAGACTTGTAAAACAACCAAAAACTAATAGTTAGCAACACTAATTATTAATAGATCAACATCATTAAAACTCAAAACCATACAATTTCACAAAACACAACTACTGCCCACATTTCCAGATAGTAAACACTCCTTGCCTTTATGGACTTTCTAGAAATGTTTTTATGTCTTTGTGTGACTAGTAAGAAGGGTGTTTGGCTTTGGAGCTGGATAGAACAAACCAAACCTCTTCACAAGAGGACCTCAGGTTTAAGAGACCAGATCTTGAGTTGAGATGAGCTCAGATGCAGGCCGTTCTAGATTTGCTCTATCTAGCACAGGAGCTTAGGCCTCAGTGTGTATGAAAAGAATGAGACTCCACAGAAAGGCACTGCACCAGATGACACAGTGGAGTGAGGCATGATGGGAGTTGTAGTAAGTATGAATAGGGGCAGCGACAGAAACGACAGCTACAGAGAGAGAAAACAGAGAGAGAAAGAAAGCGAGATCATCCTTACCTTATCCTGGGGCTGGAGAAAGTGAGAGAAGCGAAGAAAAAGAAAGAGAGTAAAATGTACTGGACGTGGCAAAAGCAGTGAGTTAAGCATGGCACTGAGGCTCTGCCACAGCATGTGTTGTGCTCCTAGACAGGACTATGTGTGTGTGTGTGTGTGTGTAACAACACAACAGTCCAATTTAAGAGCAAACAATGCCAGGCTGATGCTGTAAACAAAATCAAAAAGGCAGCAAATATGAAGAAAATTATTTTCATCATCTTCATCATCCATAACTACAGCAGCGTCTAAAACTAAACTCCAACAGGAAAAACACAAACAGCAGTGAATGAATGTTTAAACAAATGCAAAAACATGTCTTACCTGGACTAAGCAGCAGGGAAACTGAGTATTTTGCAAATGATGATTTCAATAATCTAATTTGAATCCCATTTGCCTATTATTGTCTTCCGTGAAAGCAAACCGCAGTGTCGATTTTCATATACTGCAAACGGTAAAGCTAATTCTAACCTCTGAGCTACATCAGAGCTCCAAACACAAAATTAGCATTATTATATACAGCTAAGCCAAACAAACAAATCAATCAGATCTATAGTAACTAACTGTTAAGGTTAGTTAATATGGAGGTAATATAAAGCCACGACATGCTTCACATTAACAGCATACAATCCGAAACTAAAGCTGATTTATCCATCCGCTACACATCAGACCTCTCCTCTGCACTGTTTACCTGATGGCACACACACAGAGTCACGCACTTTTTAAACTTTGTCACTCAGTGTTCCCTTCCTGGCGATGATTTCATCATTTAAGATCATTCATTTCCTGTCCTCGAACACTATAAGCACCGACACACACAGCCAGCCAGATCGTACTGTTCCGCACAACAACAGCAAATCAGGGTTCATTGTGCCCTTAATGCTCTCACGGTACCTTTCCATTCCAGCGTGCCATCTCTAAATCTCTCACCTCCTATATTCATTCATCTGTCAGCTTATGGCAAAGATAAGCAGATATTGCTGGGCTGACCTTACAGGGACAGTATATATATCAGCACAGATGTGTTCTGCACAGTGTAGGTTTAATAGAATTAGCTTTGAATTGCAGAATATTAATTTCACTATATTGCACTATGGTGCAAATGTGCAACAGATGTTTCTCACAATTGCATTATTTGCACAAACGACTTGTCACATTTTTATCCCTTCATCTAAAAGCACTGCTTTTTAACTTTAATGCAAGACATGTAAGCTGAATTTATCTTCTGAAAGAAGTCTCTAAATGTCACTCTGCACCTGCCATAACAACAATGCATCCTCACAAACGTCATCTAAATGCAGAGAACCAGCACAAAAACAAAACGCTTTACAAACAAGCAGCAGAAACAAAGACAAAAGAGGACTATTACCTGGCAGAGCGGGCCCCAATACTGAAACCCATGTACCCCTCCTGCGGTAAAGAGTCGTCCCCCAACTCCCTCAAGTCCTGCGGCCGAAGATATTTCTCGGTCTCTGCGGTCATCGCATCCTCACCTGCATGAATGAGACGAGACAAAGGTGAACTCAAGGTAAAGTGACCTGTTAGCAGCTGTGGCATCAAACCCAAAGCCACTTACAGTACACTTATAACAGAGTCAGTCCCCCTGGGCCAGCCTGAGGTTAAGCGTCTTCCCATCTAACAGAAACGTCCTCAGAACATTGGCTTACGTTCTCTGAAAGTTCTCTCAACGTTATCGAAACATTGTTGCAGTAACGTTGGTAGAACATTTTTAAAGTGATACGTTACGTAATCACCAAAGAGTAACTGGACGTTTTAACCCTACAAAAAAGTTCACGTTTTCATTACTTACTGAACGTTAGGGAAACGTTCTTACAACCTAAACTTGCAATCCTCAGTTCGAACCTACAGCCCATTTTTTTGACTTCTACGTCACACCACCCGGTCTCTGACGTCACGCAACGTACAGCTCGCAGCTTCTAGAGTATTAATTGATGTGACGTAACACCCGGGGGTGTTTCCGTAGTCCCCGTGAATCACGGAAGCTCGGGTGGCAATTTTTCACCGACACACGGACGAAACGACGTACTGCATCCGGGCATCCCTGCGTCTCCTACAGAGCTACAGTAAGAAAGCAGTTTAGATCAGTCCCCTCACACTTCCAATGAACAAATAATGGTGTGCAAATATGTGTGTAGATTAAATATCGATTTAAGGGAGTTTTAAAGCAACTTTAAACCGTATGAGATTACGTCTAAATGATATCAATTTTCATATTTTTCAAACTTACATTTTTAATTATTTACCGCCGTCGTCGACGTCATCAGCGCGCCAAAACAGCCGCTCGTCTACTACGCTTGTCCACTACGCACTTTTAAGTATTTCACGTGGAAATGATGCTGCCCAGGTAGGCATCGCTCAAGGTTTTGAGATGCAGCCAACATTTTTGTCCTCTCTCCCGGTGCTGCAGCCCCTCCCGCTACCGGGCTCCTCCGTTCCCCTTACCGGCTCTCCGGTACCGTATTAATGACTTGCTGACAACGCGCCATTATAACAACGACTAACTGAGGATAGTGTCTAAAAACATTTAAGTCGTCTTCCGTTTTGCAAAGTGCACAACTATGTAACCGGTGAACGAGCCCGTCCGTGACACCGCAGTGTACCGATACACCGACCCTCCGTACCGGACACTCACACAAAAGCGCCGTCATATCCCGCTCCGATGCAGATCTATCCCGTATTAACGTGCTGACCGCGATCGGTCCTCCGGTTCTCAACGCAGTCTGTATCCTTCGAGAAAATGACGGAAGAAGACTCTGTTCCGGTCGGTCGTCCCGAGCCGAACCAGAACTCCCGTGGCGCCGGATGACTTACATCCGTTCATTAGCCCGGTAAAAGTTGAAGATCTGCCAAAGCTCACGTCAGGGGACACTCACACACACTCGCAAACACGCACAGAAACGGAGCAGATCGTGTGCGGGTGGTGCAAATGTTTTGTGCGGGTCTGATAGCAAATGCGGGTCCGATAGGAAATGCGGGTCTGATAGCAGGTGCGGGTCTGATAGCAGGTGGGCAATAAGATACCAGGTTTTGTCAAAGCGGTTCTCTCAAGAGACTGAAGGGAGACAGAGTAAGCACTTCTCTAATCTCTCTCTCTCTTTTCTCTCTCTGTGTGCAGTAGTGTGGGGGGGTTCACATTGTCCCCAATGGGGAAACATACGAGATAATGCAAAGAAATGCAAAAAAAAAAAGGTTTGTGTGAGGATTAGGTTTAAATAAACTTGTTTTGTTTAATTTGATCAGCTGTCTACTAAGGTCTCATCAGTCACACTCTTAGAAGCCCTGCAGAACATTATTACAACGTCTCTCGTTAACATACGGTATCAAATATGTGACAATATCCAACAATAAAACCACCGTATGATGACCTAAATCACAAAAACGCCAATGAACCGATGCAAACAATTTAATAACTCGCAAATCGAGAAAGGAGATCAGTGAGACCTTCAATGACGTAAGACCTACACTACCTGCCCAGCTAAACTGAATTACACAGATAACTTGCAGGATAACCTGTTGATCTGTTATAGACTCCTACTAACACACGCACACATACACACTAATGCTCTGTTTACACAAATCTTACAGCCTTGATAGCCTTTTCATTACAATGTGTATGCACCTAGTTATGTTCCAAGATCAAGTTTCTTCTTACTATCTTGACTCAGTTTAGTAAGCATGTCTCTGTCTCAGGTAAAGGGGTGACACCTGCAATATTCTGAGTGTATCAGCGAACACACATGGTAACCGTATTCCACCACCCCTCACTGCAGCAGTTGTAACCATAGCAAGTGGTACAGCAAATGACATTGAACTCATGAATTTTACAGCCGTTGCACTGACAGATGAGAGGAAGAGTTCGGCATCACACTCAACATGTGGATTGTTTTCTCTTCCTCCTGATAAACGCTGCATGTCAGCTTCTTTGCTGCCACTTGAGTCATGTTAGGGCTTGTGTGTGCATCTTTTATTGTGTTTCTGTGTGTGTACAGGCTTGTACACAAGAATAGTTTGTATGTGTTTGTGTATGCATAAACTATTTATATATGTGTGTGTGTATAGAGCATACACAGCAATCACACTCTGCTTCAGTGCATATTTTAAAGACTCAAAACAAATGCAGCAAAAACAGACACAATGGAAAGCCAGGCGAGAGGAACGCATCTAAGCCGAGCATGTGTGTGTGCGTAAAGCGAGGGATGATTAAAAATGAGAAGAGAAACTGCAGAGGTGTGTACCTTCTTCCCCAGTCTGGCCTTCATGATCTTTCACAGCTGTCAAATATACAGTACACAGCAACAAGATTAAACACACACACACCCCCACGCAGACATTCACAGCAATGAAGGCAGATAGCATCAGCCCAATGATTGTGGTGCAAGCTGGAGGGGCAGCTGTCAAATGAACTACACTGTTCATTTTGAGTATACTGCGGGATGCATTAATGATGAAATGATTCTCTCTAAAAAACGGACTGTTTAAACAGCCGTCTCACTCAGTGTCAGTATGGCCAGAGCACATTAAAGAACCGTTTACTGCAGTATAGACCAACAAAAGAGAAAGAAAGAGAGATTGAGTGTGTACAGTAGGTAGTAGGTCAGCTTCACCTTCATCATCGGACATGTCCAAAAACTCGTTCATGGCTTCTGGGACATTTATCTTGTGTTTCTCAGTTACAGGCTGGGGACAAAGGGACAAACATGCAAAACAAAATGTTTGAGATCCTGACACTTTCATTTAAAAAATAGCATAGCATTGAATAATATGACAAGAAACAGTAAAAACGATATAACAAACAAAAACATAAAACAGCACAGTGTATGACATTAAGTTTCTGAAAAATACAGTTTAAGAATTGAATTTACAAAATCACAACGACTCTAAACTTGATTTGCATGTGTTGTTGGTATGTTTTCAACTAGTATTCAGCAATTATAACAATATTGTTGCTGAGGTAGAAAGTTGTAAGGCATTCAGATGGTGAGGCAGTCTGTGTAAGTACAGTACATTACCGTGGCAGTGAGGTTTTCATCTGTAATGCCTCTCAGTGTGTCCACAACGGAGATGTAGCCAAGTCGTCGAGCGATGGAGAGAGCCGTATTCCCATTCTGCCACACACACATACACAAAATCAGACTAATGAACTTTACATGTGCTTTTTGTTTGCAACAATATACGTGTGGATCTGATCTACACTAAGGCAGTTGGGACGAGTGGTAATAATAATTTTCTATGTACTACTTATGTCCTGTTATGATACATAACAGTAAATGTTAGAAGTATTGAAGAGGGAGATTTGTGTGTTTCTGACAAATGTTACTAGGTGACTGAGTAAGGCAAATTTTCCCAGCATGCCTCAGTACACACCACTGTGAGCTCATTGGCTGAGGCCCCATACTGAAGCAGCATATTAACAATGTGGGTGTGGCCTTGCTGTGCTGCTTGGTGAAGGGGAGTGTAACCATTCTGTGGACATAAAGACAGAAAAAGTGTCATTGCCTTACACTGTGCAGAATACAATATACAGAACACAATGGTACGACAAGCCACACCACACAAACACACAAAAACGACTCACCTTTGTTTTGGCATTAGGTCTGGCCTGATTCCCTAATAGAAAATTGGCCATCTTCATGTTGCCATAGTGACACGCCACATGCAATGGAGTGTAACCACTCTAATGTGAGAAGAGAGGCAGAAGACGAGTGAAGGAAAAGGGTATCAAGGTGGAAGACAGAAAGACTTACATACAGCTTTCACAAATGGATAATGATAAAAGTGGACACTGACCTTGGTTTGGGCATCAATATCTGCTCCATGGTTCAACAGCACTTCAGCCACCCCCCCTCTGTCATCCTGGGCAGCCAGGTGCAGCGGCGTGAGACCGTTCTGTTTTACAAACACACACTGGGTGACACAAATTCCCATTGCAAGCATGTTTTGATCATGCACATATATATTTATTTAGCTGTTTTCAACTGGTTCTGCTTCAGGGTTATTATGATGATCATTCATACCCACTGTTCTGTGTATGTCAGTGGATCTCAATCTTTTTGACTTCAAGGCCCACCTGTATTTGTTGTGTTTTGTCTTATTTTAAGTCATTTTAAGGTGAGGACCCCTTGTAAGTTTGTTGAGGCCCCCAGTGGGCCCCTGGTTAAGAAATACTGGTGTTTGTGTATATCTGTTTACCTTATTGCCCATGTTAACATTAGCCTGTTTGGTGAGCAGTAGAGACACTAGGTCCACACTGCCCTCCTGTGCAGCGAGGTGGAGAGGGCTGATGCCCTGACGGGTCACCGTGTTACACTCCGCCCCGTATTCCAGCAACGTCGTCCCAATCTCCAACTGATTCTTTTTAGCTGCTATGTGGAGAGGAGTGTAGCCATTCTAAGAGAAAAAGAGGCAAAGAAGATTTTAACATGGGATAATGCAAACATAGGATCGTCTTTCCTTAATTTTATCTGGTACTTCTCTTGGTTTGACAAAAACCAAGCAGATCCACAATGTATATTTGCTTTTTGTACTCTAAGAAGCTTGAAAACCCATTTTGATCTGCGAATCTCATAAGCTCTATGAGTCAGTAAACCTATTTATGGATGACCGCCATACTTTTCAGTGAGAACACGAACAGAAGATGAACCAGTGTAGGCCCTGTCCGAAGTGTCGCCCTCAACTTAACGACAAGCGGCATGGACTGTTGGTAGCAGAAGAATAAAGTGCTTCTAAAAAAGTAAAATTTGGGGATTTCATCCCATCACACCCCAGCACAGACAGAACGAGGTTATGTTGCATGTTTGTAAGCTTGTGCGTGTTGTTGTTGTGTTTGTGTGTTTAATACATGCTTTTGATCACCAACCTTGCCTGCTGTATCTGGTGCAGCTTTTTTCTGCAGTAAGAGATTAGCCACCTCTAACTGCCCATATTTTGCAGCCACATGAAGGGGAGTGAACCCTTTCTGTGAAAGACGCAAAGTGTAAGACATGTTTCTGTAGTGTTTTTTAACTTTTAGCTAAAAACACAAAAAACAGATTATATTATCAACAGTGAGTAAAAAATTGGCATGGACTGCAGAACTCACAAATACATGTTTACCCAGCATGTCGTGAGAAGGTTTTAAAGAGAACACACACACACCTTGGTGGCTGAGGAGAGGGAGGCTCTGTGCTCCAGCAGGAGGGCTGCTATCTCCTGATGACCCTCCCGGGCAGCGAGGTGGAGAGGAGTGTAGCCAGAAGTGGTGGATACATTGGGTAGCGCCCCCTTCTGTAGCAGCTCTCTCACAATCTCCACCTTTCCAAGACGACTTGCTATATGCAGAGCAGTTTGGTCATCCTGAAGGCCATTGTTATGAAAACAGAGAGACAAAGAGAGAGAAGACAAAGCTGGAAATAGTCTGCACATTATGTGTATACTATATATTAGTTGCCTTGGGTCTCGGGTAATTTAAAATAAATGTGCTTTTTTCAAATGGAGCCGATCAGACCCAATTCCTTTAATGAAGTGTCTATTTAAAATAAGCGGCCCACCTTGTTGGCAGAGGCTTTTTCCACGCCCCACGTCGGGTTCGGGTAATGTGATTTGGGTCTATTCGGGTCGGGTATGGATTTTAGGACCCAAGAAGACCCCTAATTTCAGCTCGTGTGCAGGTCTCACCTTGGCTTTGATGTCCACTTTAGCTCCATTCTGTAGCAGATATCTGACAACATCAGCCTGGCCGGCTCTTGCTGCCATGTGTAATGCTGTTTCACCTCTCTAAAACACACAAGCAGACACGGATTCATAACCCAGCTAACAGGGAACGTTCTCTAAAAGTTCTCTCAAAAGTGCTCTTGCAGTAACGTTAGTAGAATATTTTTTTAATGTTATTTATCATATATTAAAATTTTATTCTTAAATTGTTAGTGGGATGTTTTGAAAACGTTACAGAATTAAAGTTTAAATACTTAATGGAAACGTTTTTAGAACCCAAACGTGTTAGCTGGTAATGTGTTACACAGAGCTGAGAATACTACACAATCTTACAGGTAATTGAAAGCATAATATTTTTTCTTCTTTGTAACACTGTCTGCTTATATATTCACCAGTGTAGCTGAGTCTGTTGGTTAGCCAAGCTTGCTGTCATTTGTTATTGTGCATGTGTAGTATTGGAAAACATAGTAAATTCCTACAGAGGAAACGTACCACGTTGGTGGTGTTTGGTGAAGCTCCGTGGTGCGTGAGCTGTTTCACTATGTTCTCATGACCCATAAACGCAGCAACGTGGATGGGTGTCAGTCCCGACTACAAACAACAAACATGAAACTGCAAAACTGCTTGTGCTGTTATATTTCAAAAGCATACATAGAAACTGTAAACATTTCAGTCTGTTGAATGTTATGCAATGAGTCTGATCTTTCAGTGTTGTTATGGCACTGTAATTTAAGTTATCTATGAAATTTAAATAATGTCTTTAATGTCTTTCTGTCTCTTACCTCTGTGACTGCCTGCAGTGAGGCACCATGCTTCAGCAGAAGTTCCATGACCTTCACTCGGTTCTTCTTGCAGGCAATATGAAGAGGTGTAAAGCCGTTCTGTTGATGCAGTCACACACACACACTCGCTCTAGTGAGACACCACCACACCCCCATTAACCAGAAGTGCAGAACCATAAAAACCTCCCTCTCTGGTTCATTAACGACACAGGTGCATTTAGTGATAAAGCTGTGTGCTGATGTTCCCTTTTTTTTATATAATTTCAAGATTCTGATCAACTATTGTGCAGAGTTTTATACTCTGCACAATAGAGTGACACATTCAATATTACTATTGGAACAGCTCAGTGGTGTCAGCTTTCCTGCCACTGTGTTTTTGTCTCACATTGTAAAGGAAAAGATTAGCATTCATCGAATCGAAAGAAACCCCCCAGACAGAGAAAAATCCAGAGAGACAGCAACGGACAAGATTAACAAGATCAAAATATTATAGTAGAAAACTCAGCATGAAGTGTATCTAAATGACCTCACCAGGGCTTTAGCGTTAGGGTTGGCCTTCTTATCTACGATGACCTTTGCCACTTTGTAATGTCCGCAGTGAGCAGCCACATGCAGAGCGGTCAGGTAGTCATTGGTGACATCATCTACAGGAGCGTTGTGCTGGAGAAGAAGCTGGACGCAGTTCAAATGGTCCCCTTGGGTTGCCATGTGCAGTGGAGACAGACCGTTCTATGACAAACCATGAAAGAACATTTCGTACAAACTTATCAAAACCTTACACCTTAAAACTGCACCTTATCTAACAGGGAAAGTTCTCAGAACGTCAGCTAATGTTCTCTACAAGTTCTAAAAGTATCAGAAAAAGTTCTTGCCGTAATGTTTGTGGAACTTTTTCTAATGTTATATGTCTTATATATCAAAAATTTTATTCTTAAGTTGTTAGTGGAATGTTTTAAAAAAGTTACAGAATTTTTAAAATGTTTGAATAACGTTCTTAACCAAACAATAACGTTAATACAACATCTACAAAAACTAGACGTTTTGAACATTCCTACAACATTTATATAAACATTAGGGAAACATTTTTACAACCTAAAATTGTTAGCTGGGACTAGGCATGAAGAATTTGATAGCATGACAATTTATTTAAGGGTCTTAGGTGTGTACATTCCTCATACTTCTGAAATATGATGAAATATTGGATTCCTGCAGTCAAGAAAAATCTGATAACAGTTATACAGCAAAAGGCTTTATAAATAAGGCATTTTGTTGTGTTATTGTCAATTACAGCCACATGGGGGCAGTGTCAGACACAGACAGACAGCGAGAAAACAATAATTGTGGTGTGGGATGCAAAGGTCTTACTTTAGTCTTGGACAGGATGGGCGCTCCCCTGTCCAACAACATCTCAACAACCTGCTCGTGTCCACTGCGAGCTCCACAATGCAGAGGGGTTAACCCATCCTGCGCACACACATAGACACAAAATGTTACATAATATTGATGAAGCAACCTCTGAGATCTTACTGTACTCTCACTAACAGCTGAAGCACCTCCAGCTGCCACACAGACACTCTGCTGATCTGTTCAGGCAGTGTACACTGTCGTATTTTATACTTCACTGGCGTTTGCCTGACAGTTACCCTTACCTAAGCACACAAGTCATGTCTAAAGGTAATCTCACATGTCTCCAGATGAACTTGCTCAGTTAACAGGGAACGTTCTGAAACCACTGGCTAACGTTCTCTCAGACTTCTCTCAAAGTTAGACTGTAGGAGGAACCTTCTGAGGTGAACATAGCACTGAAGCACACATCTGTGCAGGCAACAGCATCTTAACAATAAAAAGACCATAACAATATTGATATTATACCTAATATTAATTATGTTACGTGTTAAACCCCTAGTAATTGTGTTCACTAAGAAGACCTTATTAGATCTTATGCTAGATCTCATTAGGTGTCGTTATGACTCTTAATATTTTACAATAGTGATTTTGCACATGCAATTTGTAGTACAGCTTTTCGTGTGTGTGTTACCTTGGTCTTGGCTTCAATCTTTGCTCCACGGTCCAGCAGCAGTTTCACCATGTTTCCGTTCCCTCTCTTAGCCGCCACATGCAGTGGTGTGATGTCATTCTGCATGAGACACACACAAACACCAGAAGACACACAGCAGGTGAAAAGAGAGAGAGACAGTCATGACTCCACAGAGATGAAATGACATAACCACCCAGCTAACAAGTTTAGGTTGTAAGAACATTTCCCTAATGTTTCCATTAAGTAACAAAAACATCCAAAATGTTTAAACGTCCAAATGTCTAGTTTTTTACATATTGTATTACCGTTATTGCGTGACTACAAGAACATTATTCAAACAAAAAATGTCCTACTAATGTTACAGCAAGATATTTTTTGATAACTTTTAGAGAACATTAGCCACTGTTCTAAAAATATTCCCTGTTAGCTGGGTACTGGTGATCAATTGCTGAAACAATAATAATGATTAACTTTTGTAAAAATACACACACTGTTCTGAATAGAAACAGTCATTATGCAACATTTTGTTTATTATTTATTACATATTTAATATATATTATTATATATTTTGTGAGACACATAAGATAGTAAGACATATTAGTGTGACATAAAATAATACAGTTAACACAGCACAGTCAGATTCATAAGTTTTTTTTTGATGTAGAAAATCCATATGAAAATGCCACAGCAGAATGACCCAAAAAGATTTTATTGTACTTGGAAGGGAGACAGCATTTAAACACGGCCCTCGGGCTGAAGCAGATTTATGTCTGTGTGTGTTTGGGCTGTTTTTGCCATATGACTATTTAAAGGGTTATAACGGCCGGGAGGGCATTTGGCAGACACACACACATATATGTGAGCATGTGTGTATGCACACAGAGCCTTGGGCAGATCATTTTAGCTCATTCATCAGCACAGTTCTGGAGCATAACGCTTCAGTCTGGTGACACTGTACTACAAATTAATGAAATACTCTGATGCCCCCCTCTGATGATTTGAGAAACTGCATTCTACAATTCAAGAGCTTTATTGTCATGTGTACCAGAGTACAATAAAATTCTTACTTTGCTTACATCTCTCGAGAATAACAGGGTAGAAGAAGAACAGACATAACTTACATAAACTAAATATATACAAATATAAAGAATATAAAAAGAATGTACAAATACGCAAGTGAAACAACTGTCAATGTAAATACTTTACAGACATGACATGACATAAAGGGTCATTTTGAGTGCAAAGTAGAGCCACCAATCAAGGATGTGTTTCTATTTCATTTGAAAGCATTGCACTTTTTATTTATAAGAAGTAAATCAATTATGTGTTGTATCTTAAACAACAAAGTCCAATCCCAGTTCAGTACTGTTTCAGTTTATTTGTTTCCAGAATTGTCATGAAGTGTCAAGAGAAAAACTGTGTTCTTACCCTGGCCATGAAGTCCACCGCTGCCCCTCTGTTTAACAGCAGTGTGGCTACATTGATGTTTCCATAATGAGCAGCAATGTGAAGAGGAGTAAAACCGCTCTGTTGAAGAGACAGACGCAGAACAGAATGGTTAAAAATGTGAGTAATCATCAGCTCATTTTGTTGTCAAGTACCAAAGCTTCATAGTTTTGAGCTGCGGTGATTCATCCAATCAGGATGAGAGTTTCATCCAATGTGAGATTATAGAAGGGAACTATTTATTTAATCAGAATTTAGCCAATTACTGTGCCAAATCCCATTAAATAGTACTAAATATTAACTTCTATTTAACTGATGTGTACAATTATATGGTCCAATTACAAATGCTTTTGATAAGATATAATCTTTGGTGTAAGATCTGGATTCTTTACATTCTGTTTATTACATTCAGCTCAGAGGAGCTGCAGAATAATGGACAGTGTGTTGTGTCAGAATATTACTGTATTTAACATTAGAACATTTTGAATGAGACGCAGCTGTTAAATTGAGATGGGGCGATCCTATTGGCTACATTGGAGCCAAGGCCCTCCAGTCACGGAGATTTTGATCCCAATTAGCCAATAATCCACCACAAAGCAGGTGGTGCTCAGCAGATCTTCCGCACTTGTGTTTGCTCTCACATGGCCGTAGACCATGATGTTTACGGAACTAAATTCAGATTAGAGACAACACGTACTGTCAGCTTTGTGGAGTGTAACACTTCTCAGTGATTACCAGGGCATCATACAATCCAATGGATTCATAATATCGTAAGGACAACAGTTAACTTTTTGTGTTTGTTAGTTGCAATATAGCAATGTTCTCTACCATGCATATGTGAACTATAAATTCACACAGCTGAATCGTGGTGGCTTGCTGTGTTGGCAGACTTGACCATGCACATGTAAAGATTCTTTTGGCATCATTGCAAAGATTCTAAATGGCAAGACTTCCAGCTGTGTAACTGAAACTGAGGGTTGATGTGTCTAAAGACCCATGCACAAAGCCCTCGGGAGGAAGGACTAACTAACACACCATCTCATCTCTGTAGCTGGCCAGCCGGGTTCCTCTTTCACAGCCAAACCAAATGTATTACATGTGTCTCTAATGCTCAAAGGAACAACATGCTTCTTCCATTTAGTAGTAAAAGCGGTTTAAAAGGTCAGATGTAAAAAAATCGACTATTTTATAAGTTCTAGAGTTGTAGAATGTGCCAGAGTAATGACCTTTACATTATGTAATATTATATAAATTATATAAATAAATGTGTGTGTGTGTGTGTGTGTGTGTGTGTGTGTGTGTGTGTGTATATATATATATATAAATATAACGTTAAAAAGGTTCTATGAAAATTACTGCCAGAATGTTTTTTGATACTTTGAGAGAGCTTTTAGACAACATCAGCCAACATTCTGAGAACATTCCCTGTTAGCTGGGATACTGTGTGTCAGCAGCAGCCAATGAGGCGACAGTGTATCTTTACCAAAGATCAACATCATTACCAGCAACAAAAAAACAAATACAAATTCTTTCCACCAAACAGAAGCTACATGTTTAGATGTGAAACCCCGGCCTGTAGCTGCAGAAATCAAAGCATGCCTCAGCCCTCCACCCTAATCATGTTCTCATGCCTCCATCCCCAGAGAGAGAGGGCACATAGCCATAGAGAAGAGAAAACAGGAAATGATACAAAAATAGACATGGTACAAAAAGGGTGGAGCAACACTAGGGGGTGTTTTAAGCAAAGCAGGGGGTGGGAGTCAATGTTTATCAAGTGTGTACCTCTGTTGTTCTATTCACCATCATCTACGTTGAGATGTGAGGAAAGGAGAGAATGGGAATTTAGTGAACACCGACAGGAAAACTAAAACACATGCAACAGGAAACAGAACTTACATGTGGAAGAGAAAACAAATAAATAGTACGCAAAACACCAGAAAACATCTAGTCTATATTAAACTGATCTAACTGAACCAAACACGTGATCAATGGCCAAGACGTTTGCATCTGTCAGACAGACCTTAGACTCTACATCTGCGTTGTGGTCGTTCTGAAGGAGCAGAGCTGCAGATTTGGTGTCATCCTTGCGGGCGGCGATGTGGAGCGCAGGCAGACGAACTTTACCTTTCGTGTCATTTTCTAACAACAGAGAGACCACCTGATCGTGACCCTGCTGCAGGGCTACAGCCAATGGCGTAAAGCCATCCTAAAGAGAGGAACAGTGAACAGAGGAGAGAGTTCAGTTATATAGTCTGTTTAATATACAGTATTAGGGTTAGGTTACAGTGGGTCAAGTATCACCACAATAGTTAATAAAAGACACTCAAACATATACGAACCTCAGTGGCAATGCTCTGGCTGGAGTTGTTGTCCAGGAGGAATCGAACCACATCAAGATGGTTCTCCTGAGCAGCCATGTACAGCGGGGTGAAGCCATTCTGTAATAAACATTACATCCATGTTATAAAAACATTGTATTGTTACAATTACAACATCATCGGTGCTAAAATTGTATACATTACTGATCAAACATTAAACATTGTATTTTAAAACACTAATGTTCTAATGGCTCTAAGCCCAAAGTTACAAGTGTCCCCAACTCAGCTTCTAACCCCAGACTGTCCACCGCATCAGTTCTACAGAATACATCCCATATGTTGAAAAATGCAGAATAAACAACAAATATTTACATTTAGACTGAGACTAGAGATTTTGCATTGAAATGCACTAAATGTGAAACTTTCTGGATATTAAAATATCACACAATTTCACACTTTCCACCAGATATGAAAATATAAAAAAATCTGCTGAGCAACCCACCTCCTTCTCTTCGTAAAGAAAAATCAATCAGAGAGCGACAGAAGGAGAGAGCGAGGCTTATGGGTGGAAAAAGAAGTTTAAAGTTTTATTTGAATTTCTTCATAGGCAGTAACTAGGCATCCAGGTTGCCATGGTAACTGTCATTTTTAGGGTTTAGTAGATATCTTAGAAATCAGAAGAGATTTCCCTGGAGGGGACGCAACCCCATCACAGCCACCCTGCTGTGACCTTATTCCCATGGCAACACAAGGATGCTGACAGTGCAGTTAAAGAGACAGCAATGCTTTGTGACACACTGTGACACAAACACAGCCTCCATTTAACATCATGTTTTAACTATTCTGTCTTACCATTTTTTGCTTCTGCATTTAAAATATTTTTATGTGTGCATTTTAATGCCATGTACGAAGCAGCAATTTCTCTTGCTCTTTTCAAAGAAATGTTCAGTCTACTACGTAGACATTCTAACCCAAAGCTCTCTCAGCTCGCTCTGTCCATTTATCAAGACTATGCTGCAAAACTGTTTTTGTTTTTTCACAATTTATATTTATGTTACAACCGTCAGCTTATTAAACTATGCCCATCCACATTTACATAAAACCTATCCTGAATTCAGAAACTCTGTCCATTCTGATGAACAACAGTGGAAACTACAGTTCCCCAAATTATTTGCATACAGAAGTCTTAAAGGTACAGTAGCAAAAAAACAGCCTGTTTAAAACTACGGATAAGGGGGTGGAAATTATAACTAAATTATGACTGTGTTGGTGCAAAATACTAACATTTTTGGTAGCTTTCTAGAAATAAATGAAATGCTACAAAAGTAAATGATATGGCCCCTTTAATCGGCCCAGTGTTTATATCAACATGCACTATGTTAAGCTCAGTGTGGGAGATACTGTTATTACTGGCACCTTAGTAACACAGGTGACATTCATAGCTTACCAAGCTCATGTTCAATGTGTGTGTGTGTGTGTTTGTGTGTTTAATGACACTGTGATCCACTAAAATAGTACCACTAGGAAAAATACAAGTTGTGTACGTGCGCTGCCTTACACAGTACAGTAAACTTACACTTAAGTATAGTGGGTGTGTGTGGATTTGTGGTTTGTGAAGTATGTACCTGGCTTTGTGCGTTGACATTGGCACCATTAGTCACAAGTTCTATCACAACTTCCGCCTGTCCGGCCAGTGCAGCGATATGCAGCGCTGTGTTTCCTTTCTGCATTAGAAACAGAGGAATGACAGAGAGACTGAGATGAGTGGCATCCCTCAGTTAATCTCTCCATCACCTGTTTGTGTCACCCCATCCAACCTCCATCACTGGGAATTCTGTCCCCACTGTGGAACTGAGTAGTTTCCGTTGACCTGCGTTTTACCTCTACACATGTTTGTAAAGCTATCTTTTTGAGGACATACTCTGACACAATATAATCTCTAGCCCTTTAACCTAACCTTAACCATCACAACTAAGCTTCTAACTCTTGTCCTAACCCTAACCTAATTCTAACCTTAACCCTAAAACCAAGCCTTAACCCTCAAACAGTCCTTCAAAGGGGTGTCAAAAAGGTGAGGCCCAGGCCCAATGTCCTTACTTTACCCTCTCTGTCCTCACTCCGATGGTCTATCTGCTCACACTGGTCCTCACAACGATAGCTGTACAAGTGCAAACACACACACACGCTTCATTCCTGCAGAGTGAATCCAGCACTGGAGGCTTTTTATACCCTGTGTGAATGAGTTCACAGGAGCATAGAGCAGCGTGTGATATCAGAGACAAATACAAACTGAGCAGTGGAGGCTTGAAGAGTGTGTGTGTGTGTGTGTGTGTGTGTGTGTGTGTGTGTGTGTGTGTGTGTGACATTTTTTTTAAATGTCCTCATTTGTAAAAATGCAATAAAAATATAGTAATAGACATTTTTCTGTTAGGGTTTGGTGTGGATTAGTCTATGTAATGTCCCCGATTAGATTATAAGTTAGAATATTTGTGTGTGTGTATGTGTGTGTAAATAAGAGAGAGAGAAACTGACCTTGGTTGCCGCATCTACATTGGCGCCCAGTTTCAGCAGCTCAGCCACCACACCCACATGCCCCTCTTTGGATGCTAAGTGCAATGCATTCAACCCATTCTGAAACACAAATCCAAACCACAGAAGTTTTGCTAGTAACTATGATGGTCCACAAGCCATAAAACCAGCCTGGAGATCATGAAAAGTGTTTGTGTATCCAATAAGAGCTTAAAAGGCATCCGCAGTATAATATGGATGTCCATTGATGAAGAGCTGTATTAAGACACTCCAAAATGTATCTTGTGTTTCACAGAGAAAACGGGTCTGAAATAATATTAGAGTGAGTAAAAAATTTTACACTTCATTTCTGAAGTTAAATGTGTCATTAAATAAATGCCCTAAAAAGCACAAGAATTTCACTCTGCAGTTCACACCTCACAGATTCACTGATTCAGAGAAATGTCCTCCCAGCCAACAGTGAACATTCTCAGAATGTTGCCTAACGTTCTCTAAAAAGTTATCAAAACAATTTTGCAGTAATGTTCGTAGAAATTTTTAAATGTTAAATATCATACATCAAAAATGTTATTCTTAGTTGTTAGTGTAACGTTTTAGAAAAACAATAACGTTAATACAACATCTAAAAAACTGGACAGTTTGAGTGTTCCTAGAACTTTTAAGACAAACTGTTTTAGGGAAATGTTCTTACAACCTAAAATTGTTAGCCAGGATCCAGCCATACGTTTATAGAAATTATTCATACCTGATTACAGATGTTAATATCGACGCCGGTCTTCAGGTAGTCAAGAACCTTCTCGAGGTTCCCAGCCCTCGCCGCCCGCAGGTAGCTGGCATTGCTGTCCGACTGAGAGTAAAGAGAAAGACAGAGAGACAGGTGATTATTTACACAGGTGGGGCCAAAGGTCAAATCCTAAGCACCAGGTCACATATAAAGATCATACTTAATCTGCAACAATTGAAGCTTCCAGACCTGCATAAACAGAGACAGACCTCTTAAAACTGATAAAATTAAAAACAAAAATGACAATTAAAGGATTCATACCAGCTCCATTTACACACGCATTCAGAGAAACATCAGATTTAGTTTCAGCAGCTGACGATATCCCGCAGTGAAGTTACGACCTCACACAGTGTTGCTCAGGATACAGAAAATGTTTGGCAGATATCAAAGCATTACTGCTAAAGATCCAGACAAGCCAGATTTTGATTCAGAACACCAATTAACGGTTATTATTCCGAAACAACTTCCGCCTACATTCCCTCCTGATCTTTTGATCTCTGATGCAGGATTTTCTTCACATCTCACAGCCGTTGTCTTCAGAAGGACAGAGTTACTCTGGGCTGTTACTCCACGCGTGTGTGGAGGAGAGACAGAGTGATTTGGTAGAAAGCAAGAGAGTCTAGCTACATAATTTGTGTGTGTGTGTGCCACGTGAATTTGTCCTCTTTTGTCAGCCTGAGTTTGATTCAGAGACATTGTGCTTGACGTAGATGGACACAGCAAAATTTTGAGACGGTGCACTACACACAGAAACACACACACATTCACTTCTCTATTATCTAAATGGGGACATTTCGTACACTTCTATTGTTTTTATACACAGCTAGTTATAAACAATATAACCTAACCTATAGATTTGTCAGGTTTTGCTGACTTTTGGGTACAAAATTGTCCCCAGTATATGGTTACATAACCCCCCACACACACACATTTTATCGGAAATAAAAGGTTAGGAGGGGGTTATCAGTGAAACTCACATGGGAAATTCCTCTAAATGAAAGGGGCTATATTTAGTTTCCACTAAACCCAGGACAAACCCCTGCCCATATCTATCCTCAAAGTGTGTGTGTTGGCAAAAAGATTTGTAAAGAAAGGGGACTTAATTTCCAAAAGTATGTCCTCTTTGTTTGACAAGCAGACACTACACTGACACAATATGGAGAAAAACAACAGTCAGACTTGTCTAATGACAGATAAACTCAAGAACAGCCCACACAGTAGAGGGCAGATGAGAGACGTGGGTTTCTATGTGTGTGTGTGTGTTAAAAGATCCTCCGGCATTAGCTGAACCATCTACTGTGCCTATTCCACAGGGAAACCACAATTTCCTGAGTGTGTATGCATGTATCAATGGACACTTACAGTCTGAGCTGTAAAAAATGATGGATTAAGAGCACACACAAAAGATGCCTTTGCAGAGAGGGTAAGTTATGTGTGTGTGTCTTTTTCCTGTTATCTCTGTGTTAATGAGTTTTTCCAGCTTGTCACCCATAACTCCATCCCTGGAGGATTCAGTCTGTGTAAAACACACACCCACTCTTAAACATATTTGCACTAGTATTAAAGAATATTATTACATTAAAATGCATTATTACAGCTTTTCTGACTTACTGTTGCATCCAATAATGTGAGATCTTAACACAAAAGTCAACCTCTCACATTTGTACTCTCATTGTCCTTGCAGGCAATTGTGGCCTACTAGTTAGTAAGTCAGGCTTGTAATCAGAAGGTTGCTGGTTCGATTCCAGTGCTGGCAGGCACTGGAAGTGCTAGCAGCTGAAGTGCCCTTGAGCAAGGTACCCAAGAAGTGCTACCCACTGCTCCGTGTGTGTGTGTGTTCATGACTTGCAGTGTGTGTTCACTCTCAGTTATCAAAAAAGTTATCAAAAAGTTATTGCAGTAACATTAGTACAACTTTTCTAACGATATATATCATATATATCAAAAACGTCAATCATTAAGGTTGTTAGTGGAACATTTTAAAAGCATTATATAATTAAAAAAATGTTTGAATACTGTTCTTATAATCAAACAATAATGTTAATACGTCTAAAAAACTGGATGTTCCTAGAACATTTAAAATAACATTTTTAATGTTTTTGTTACTTAATTGAAATGTTAGGGAAATATTCTTACAACCTAAAACTGTTGGGTTGGGATAGACATCCCTCTCTATAACAAGCCATATGATTTAGGTCATCATTCATGTCTGTAGCAAAGTTATGTGGCAGAATTTAATAACAATGAGAAATACTTTAATTGCCTTAAGCACCATTGTATACATTTCCTCTTGACACTGGCAGGTCTGTTAGTAAAAATGTGCCCGCTTAGCTGACTTTTCCTAAATGCTCAAGGTGTGTAATTCATCTCAGGCTTGGGGTATGTGAAAGACCCCCTCTGTTTCAAAACTGTAAACATCAATATTTCAGTGTGGGAAATTTACAGTATGCAGTGGAAACCCTTGAGTGCTACCACACACACAAGGTTACAGATACACCAACATACACCCAATGGAGTTACATAAGAGACAGTGACTTTTCTAGGGACAGCGGTTATTAAAACATAAGAGAAACTGGACTGAATAGAAACTGAGAAACAAAGAGAAAAGGTCACACTTGTACAGTTGATAAACATGATGTGACAGTCTATTGTATGAGGATGACAAATCTCTTACTACCTCAAAAAACAAAATGTCCATATAGCTGTTGTTCAAAAAAGTGAGAGAGAGATATGAGAGCACCCGAGAAGCACAGTTTTTGTCAGTGTAAAGCAATACGCTAGCATGTAAATGCTCCTATTTCTGAACTTGAGTCTGTTAAGTACCTAGATAAGCAATGAACTCGAAAACTGCATCATCGGCAAAACAAGAAAGCTAGCAGTCAGTAAAGACAGGCCTAATGGGGACTTTATATAGACTTCTATTGTTTTTATACACAGCTAGTTATAAACAATATAACCTAACCCTAACAGAAAACTTTCAGCATTCTACAATGTTAGCATTTTTACAAATGAGGACGTCCCCAATATTTGGTTAAGTCAACACACACACACAAACACATATTATTAATGTCATTAATGTTGTCTAATACAATGTCTGTCCAAGCCACAGTCACAGCATTGTGATGTAGATTCATACAGTCATTCACACAGTATACAGTAGAGTGATGGAACCAGTTATTTGTTAGGTGTATTATATAGATATGTTGATACACATTTATATGTGTGCGTGTGTGTGTGTCAGTATAGCAAAGAGCCTGGATCCCTCAACTATAAGGACACTGTGTACCTGTGTTAACACACACACACACACACACAAACGCACGCACACACACACACGTTCCAGTCAAATTCCCCCTTATGTTACAAACACCAAGGTCAGTAGAGCATTAGAGCAAAGGCAGAATCTGAAGGCCTGATGCAAGTCAACGTTGCTGCTAATAACACAAATGCATGAGACATGTGACAACAGAGCTGCTCTCCAAGCAAACAGTAACTCATTCACTGATATGTGTTAGGATTTTAATCTGCCAAAAAAAACAGAAATCTAAGCCCTGCAAGACCAACAGATGAAACTTTGCACCATTTAGACTGCAGTGAAATCTACCAGAGCTTTAGGAGAGGTTAAAACCTTTGCAGACAATGTCTAATAAATGCTATTTATCAGAAATATATCATTAAATACAAAAGGTCATTATAAAGGTCAATAGCGTAAGCATTGCAGGATTTCATACACAATGACCAATAAACTTTCCCTCAAACCACACACTTCCCAACCATTCCCAGCAATCCTATTTAAAACAACATACATTTCCTAACCATTCCCAGTAATCTCCGGTCACGTTTAAGAGTACTCACGGGTGAAAAGCATTCAGCAGCCTCTTCTACCGCCATTTCTCCTGCAGTTCCACAGAAACCTGATCACTGCTTTCTCTAGCTCTCCGGCCAGCAAGGTGCCATTCAGTCATGTGACGTGCCAAAATGCCCAGACAGCAGGATGCTCAAAGACACACGTCCACCTGATGTGTGAGTGCAGATACAGGGATACAGTGCTCTCCAGTACTACTGTAAACAAAGTCACTCTGACTCCAGCCTTCTCTGTTCTTCTCTTTTTCGTCCTCTCTTTCAACTTAAAAAAGTGTCACAATAATCTTTTCAGTTTGTCTTTCTTCATCCACAGTTTCTTTTAGAACTTCTGACAATACAAGTCTAAAGTGCTCTCATCCGATTTTTACCTAGCAGTTCTCTCTCTCTCTTTTAAACCTACTGTCTCTCTCTTTATGTGCCCAATGGGGACCAGAAATCTTTCCATTCTTCCTTTACGCAGACACAACGGGAATCATTTACATTACTGTAATGTTTTAATGTCTTTCTGTGTGTTTTAATTATTCTTAAACTTTCTTATTCTCTCTCTCTCTCTCTCTCTCTCTCTTCTTTGTACACACACAGAACACAAAGGTGGCGGTCTCTGGAATAGTGATATGAGGTGTAAGTGGGATAAATATAGCAGCTGTATTCAATGCTTTTGCTAACAGGCAGCTACCCCCCGCTTCTCTGGTTCTATAGTTCCCCCCTCCCTGAATACCCCTCATGTGGTTGGTTGGTATTGTTTGAGTGTTTATCTGCTCGGTTTTTGGGAAAGAAGGGTTGTGTGTGTGTGCGTGTGTAGGACTGGTGGGAGTCAGTTTGTGGATGTGAATGTAGGGTTCATGGTGCAGCTTAAAAAAGGATTAGGGGACATTTCCCTCTAGTATTAGGGCTACAAACACACACACACACACACACACACACACACAGCCCTGTTCAACTGACAAAGGGACAAAGTGCATCACCCATTATACAGTCAAACATGGGAGCACATGTGCTGTTACACTGTTATACAATGTGTTTGTTATTACTTAGGTTGTGTGTGTGTATACATATATTGTTCTGTTGAATGTACTGTTGCTTGTTTATTTTCCGTTGTGTATTTTCGCTATTGTAGCCATGTGTTTATGGAAAGGGGGAGTGGCCTAATACTGTGTGTGAGATAGTTACACTGTGTACATGTAGAAAACTACTTTGTAATGCAATTTTTCAAATTTGCATTGCAATTTTGCACAATTGCAACATACACAATTTGCATACGGTCATGAAAATAATGCCACAATGCAAACAATCCTAAGTTTACATAAAATAGGCTTCTGTTGTCTTTATAACTTTATACCTGTTCTTAAAATGGCTTTGTGAGATTCACTCAAAAGCCACTTAAAAACATTCTGCTAATGCAGATTATAAAGCATGTTTACTGATATAAATTACAACAGATCTGCTACTCACATAGAACACACTCTCTCTCTGAAGCATACAAGTAAACATACATACACACGTGTACAAACACACACTTTGTTTGATTATGCAGAGAGGTATCCCATGATGCATTGGGAGTGCGTGGCAGGTCTTCTCGTTCTGGGATGGTGGCGTTGCTATGGCAACAGAGGAGGAGGGGAGAGAGAATGAAATGAAGGCGTTCAAGATCACCATCCACCATCATCCAATCATAGTCATCACACACTCAAGGATTTCTAGGTTTTTAAGAGATAGTTCACTCAAAAATGAAAATTCTTCCATCATTTTTTTACCCTCATGCCATTACAAGCCTGTATGACATTTTTCGCCTGTGGAACCCAAAAGAAGATATTTTGAGAAATGTCTCAGTGGTTTTGTGTCCATACAATGGAAGTCTACTGTTGCCAATCTACATATCTTTTTTTTTATATATCTTCCAATCTGAATATCTTCTTTTGTGTTCCTCAGAAGTAAAAAGTAAAACAGGTTTGGAATAACTTGAAAGTGAGTATAGTAGAAGAATCTTTTAGTTTGTGGGTGAAGTATCCCTTTAAGAAATGCAAATAAAAATGTAGGTTCTACAAAGATAAACAAGCTTCACTCATATATGTCCAAATACCAAGTCACATCTTTGCTTTCTGTCTGAGTGACTCTGAATAAAAATAAGAAACAGGATTCAGCAATATTTAGTGTTTGGGTAGCCTGTACATTAACACCTCTGTGTGTTTGTTGTTTGGTGTTGTCTTTGTGTTCAGCCACTGTGTTTGCTGAAAATGGGAAATTTAATGCCTGTTGGCAACAGTCCTTTAACATGTAACACAGTAGGAAATGGTCTGTGATGGGCACACAGGAAATGAAGGGAAAACTGCACTAACACAGAGTGACGGCTGGAGTGACTGCAAAGAAACATGAAAATGATGACATCATCAGAATATGGCTGATATTTAGAATCACACTGGACTCTAGTGGAGAGATACGATACTACTCTCTCTGTTGATCACTAATACAAACAGAAAACAACATCCACACACCTATCGAAACGCTACTTCTCGTTACATCTGAAAGCTAACTGAAATGGCAAATTGTTCAGTCATTGGCACAAACTCTTTTCTTGTTTACAATATTGCACAACAATTAATCCACAGCAGACACAATCCTGTCTGCTTTCCACATGAATACGCAAGTCAGTCCATGTGATTGTGTGGCATCCAGCAGCATGCAATTCTGTAATAGAAGTTAAGTTAAATTTAATAGGTTAAAAATGTATTGAAAGTTGTAGGAACATTTAAAACATTTTGTTTTTTAGACATTGTTGTAACGTTACTGCATGATTATAAGAAAAGCTATAAGCTATTTAAACATTTTTATTCTGTAACATTAAAATGTTCCACTAACTACTTAAGAATAACATTTATGATAATGTTAAAAAGTTCTTCTAAAGTTCTACTCATGTTACTGCATGAATGTTTTTGGTAACTTTGAGAGAACTTTTAGAGAACATTAGTAATGTTCTGGGAACGTTTCCTGTTAGCTGGGTCAGTAAATCATATAGTCTGTCAGGGATGTGTTGGATAGCTCATGAGATTGGGCAGCTGGAAGCGCTTTGAAATTCTCTCATGTTCTCTCTGAGGGGCAGCAGTTAATGTGTGCCGGCATGCATGAACTTGTGTGTGTTGTGTGTCTCTGGAGGCAGAACAGCAGCGTGTGACCCAGAATCATGCTTCTACAAGGCATTTATCAGTACAGTCTTTCCAACTATTCTCTGCCAAACCATATTCGAGACAAACACACATCAAGAAATAATCCAAATAAAATAAGAAAAAACACACGTTTGTCATCACATCTTACACACAAACACACACACACATATATATATATATATATATATATTTCTCATCTGGTATTTCAAATAGTTCAAAAGCTGTCTACAAAAACATCTACAGAACATATATTTCAGATATATACAGACATTGAGGACTAGAGACTTCATCTCTATCCAGCTATGAGACTCTGATTGGCTGGATTCCTGGATTAGAGTATCACTGGGAATTTAAAGTAAGGTGAGAGGGATAATCACATCATCCATCATTAGAGAAGAGAGTAGCGATGGTCTAACTTACTTAACAAGACACAGAAAGAAACCAAATTCTTAAGGTAGTGGAGTACTTTAGTACCTTACAAGTACCTCAGGATATTATACTGTAAAATAATGTAAATCTGATTTCAGGAACCAACAAAGAGAACTAAATGAGCAAATTACTATAGCTGAGATGTCATGTGGATGTTTAATCATTTGGAGATAAAACATTGTAAGACAGGAAGAGATGGAGGAAGAATGAGAGAGAATGTTCCCTGTTAGCTGGTTTTAAACATTTTACAAAGCTGTCTCTATCTTTGCCTAAGACCGTTGGCTAACGTTCTTGAAATGTTCTCTCTAAGTTATATTTTGATAATTTAGATAAAAAATATATAAAAACATAATCATAGCAATATAAGAAGTATAAAAACATTGGGAAAATGACACATACCATAACCAATACTGCCTCATTTGTGTACTGTGCTTACAAATGTAAGAAATGAAACACTGTGTTAATGCAGATCAAATAGATCAAATCTCTGCACATGCTCGGTGAATGACTGCCACACATTCATCTGTGTGTGTGTGTGTGTGTGTGATATCTGGCACTCTCAGTGTAGCAGATGAGAGAGGAGGGAAAGGCCATCTGCCTGCATTACTCCCCCCTGTGCCCCCAAACACACACACGCACACAATACACACCTGAAAATATATACGCACATGCTGTTTGAAAACCATGACTTGAGATAATGCATCAGTCTCTACCTTCCATCCTCAAAACTGAACAACACTTGCCCACTCTCTGCCCATCTGTGCAAATGGTTGTGGGTTTCATTACCAGGGAGCACATGTACTAAGAAAATGTATGACTTGAGTGTACAGTAAGTCGCTATGAATAAAAGCATCTGCCAAATGCATAAATGTTTTTTTTAGGGCATAAATGCCCTATTTTCTGTGCACATTATTGTACAATAACACTGTAACTCTATAGTTATGATGTTGGTGTCCTAAATTATAGTGTTGTAAAATCACTGCAAAACATAATACATTAATAAACAAAAATGCTGCAAGATTCAGTGTATTTATGCTCAGGGCCACCCCGTCCTATGTGAGACATCTATAGAGACATCTATTGTAGGGCCCTGATGTACTGAAGGGCCCCATAACATGGTGTATAATAAATAAATAGATCACAATCACTGCTTAATACACACTTACTACATATTTACTCTGTAACTGTACCTTCTGACTACAATGAACAATTATAGTCAGTAGTATAATTTAGTTCAGTTCTCTGGGAGTAAAACTTATGACAACCCCTTGGCAACCAACTGCATTTTTTACACTTTTCCTTTGATTTCACAAACTGAAGGACGAACCAAAGTTATTCTCTGTGGATCTGAGTTTAACTTATTTTGAACCTGGAGCAGTTCTTGAAAAGGACCCGATCCATTATTTCCAATCAATATTTAAAAAAAAATATCACCACTAATGTTCTAAGCTAACTACAGTCCATTAAATAATCATTCCAAAAACAACATCACACCACTCGCAATCCACGACAACTGGTGACAAACAGACAATATATTGCTGCCTTTTCAAAGACACACAAATACACACACCTCTGTGGATTTACGGTAAAGGATTTTTATAAGGCCAGATGACCTGGCTGCTGCCCTGAGAGTGTACTCAGATAAAACAAGACACTCTGAACTAGATCAATAGAGAGCTGCAGGGTAATAGACCATTATCAGACAGAGTATCTTTGATGGGCATATACAGGACTGAAGCAAATGATCTGAGGAGAATTACAGTGCAGAAATGGACAGAAAGAGAAACCAAGATATAAAGGATCTATATATGAACTTATATTACGGCTATATTTTATATATAATAAAACTCCTCTGTCATGATTTGAACAGTGCTGTTATGCACAGTTCCTGAATAGCAGGCCCTCGTAATAAAACTATAAGTGGAAACTATATGGAACTATACAAAACTGCTCATAATAAAAGACTATAAAACTGTTAATGGTTTCTATGGCCAGACCAGGAACACATATACACAGACACAGTTGGTAATGTAAGAATGTTTAAAGCCTTATAAACCAATCAAAGACTTGTGGCTAAAATGGCTAGTCCTTGTTCTTGAATCTGATTGGTCAACAGCACCTAAACAGTCGCTGACCATTATTTATGTTGCATAGCAACGATCTGTTACTGTTTATAGGTCAAGCATTTCATTAAAAGTCTGCATCACTAAGAGAATTGCAACAATGTCACAATTTTCAAACATCCTGCCTGTCTCTATTGCTAGATCAGATAGGAAGTCCCGCCTACAACTCATGCTATTGGTTGAACCTGAAAGTCAACACGTCAGATAACTCAATCAAACAGCTGTGATTTGTAAGCGCCACAGAACCGCTGTGTTCTTAATTTTAGGGAAGTAAAACCACAGATAGCTTATTGATACGTGGCTCACAGTAAACTGGGACATGTCACATTTAATTGACATTTGCATAACAAAAAGGTTTAATGCACAACAGGCCCATAAGCACAAAGAAATATTAACATAAACGCGTTTACACCTGTCCTCTCTCTCCCTTTAGCATTTGTTCCTCTTGTATCACAGAATAATAGACAAACAGACCTGATATCAGATATTACTCAATCACATGCAGTTATTTGTTGATATACTGAATTAATGAATGATGAATGAAGAACTCGTAAACAAGAGGAATACGTGTTTGATTGACAAACATGAGCTATTGAAATCAGCGCAAACCAAGAGAAATGCAAGTAGTTTACATCAGTAAATGTGGTAACAAGCAAAAGAGAGAGAGAAAATAAAGGAGAGAAACAGGAAGTGAGAGTGGTCCAGAAATGCATCACATAACGGAAGATGGTTTGATCAAATGCAGACAGACACATACATATGCAGCACAGAAGCTGGATGGATGGATAATGGACCCACTCCAACAAAATCACCCTTTCATCTTTCCCTCTATTTATGCGTGTGTGTCTCTCTCTCATTCGCTCTTAATCGCCCATTCCACCACACCAGAGAGAGAGAGAGACTATTACACGACTTCTCTCATTAATGGTGTGGAGTGAAGCTCATTCATCACATCCTGCCACATGTGTGGATGTGCGTGTGTATATTTGTGCATGTGTGCGATTGAGTGGTTGTGAATTCTTCCTGTAGGGACTCCATAGAGCATGACAGACCCCCAAAAAACATTGAACCCCTCTGACCCCTTGCTGGCCAGTGCGCACTCACTCTCTTACACCAACACACACACAGATTATGATATAACAGATTTGAGTCAATGTACGAGTAGCACACAAATAGCAAGAAGAATCCTGGATGCTGATTGGTCAATACAGCTTTCCAGTTGTGCTATATAAGTTATAACAAAAACTAAATAATAAAAGGTGTTGTAGGATGTCAAACGGCTGTTTACTTAGACACTGCGTCTATGGCTGTGCGGATAAGAAAAGTTCACACAAGAACGAAGGTTCTGACTTTGAAAAATTCCCACATATGACTTTCTTCTGTACACAACGGAAGAAATTCTGAAGAATAAACTGAGGCTGTCATCTTCTACATAGCTCTACATCACAAAGAGATTTACTGGCTGTACACTAACTGACACGTGCATTATCTATTTTATATGCTTAACATTTCATGTATCATCTAAATGGGAATGCACAGGTTTCCTCAACAGTCATCTGCACAGTCAAAATTCAACCAATGATCATCGAGTTTAGCTCAAACTTGATTCAATTGTCCTTGAGGATCCACTAGTGCTGCTTCTGCTTCATAAGTGAGTTCTGTATGTGGAAACTCTGTCCTGAGGCACACATGCAAACCGTCTAACCTTCACATGACCTCTGCCAACAGCAGCCGCTGGTCTCCTGCCTCTACCTCTGTTCTCTTACTCTCTCCTCTGCTCAGTTCATTCCTGCAATGTAAGATGCAGAGTAGACTTTCCACCAGAAGATAAAAAGAGATAAAGGAAGTTCTTAGGCCACAATGACCCAGCGTAACATTTCAGTGAAAAATCTTTCTCTTCTTTCTTTCTACTTGTCTGGCTCTTTTGCCAGGTTGTAGGAACATTTCTGTAATGTTTCCATTATGTAACAAAACATTAAAAATGTTCTAGGAACATTCAAAACGTCCAGTGTTTAAGACGTTGTATTAACATTATTGCTTGGTTATAAGAATGTTATTTAAACATAGTTTTTACTCTGTAACATTTTAAAAACTTTCCAAGAACAACATTTTTGATATATGTGAAGTTAGAAAATGTTCTGCTAACGTTATTGCAAGACTGTTTTTAATAACTTTGAAAAAACTTTAGAGAAAGTTAGCCAGCATTCTGAGAATGTTCCCTGTTAGCTGGGTTCCTTCCTTCTTGTCTTCACCTCTGTCTTCCTCTTTGTTTTCTTTTAAAGTGTGAAGGATCATTTTTATATTATAGTCACCCCAAACACACAAACAAAAACATTGTACAAGCTTACAGTCACCTGCATACAATTCCTCACAGCTCAGTGTGTAATGGACACCTACTTTGGCCCCTGAGAGATGAGGCCTTTCATTAAATCACAACAACACCCTGGGGACTGATCTGAGATCAGGACAGTGACACTCAGACGACCAGACCGCCATAGCACAACAGACGGTTCACTGTTCCCATGGCAACCCGCAGCCTAAACTCTGAAGCAGAAATCCGTGTTTTGTGACAGAGCTTTGGATCCATAAGACAGAAGTTCTCTAGACATGTGCTGACACAGCTCTCACAATAATGTTGAGGAACCCAAAACTGCAACACACAGAGAAATCACACAGACTGAAAATGACCTGTATGAGGATGACAGTGCTGTGTGGTCACCATTTTCAAATAATGTGATATTACTATATAGCACACATAGTATCATTTTTTAGAGATAGTGGAGTCACAGGAAGCCCTGATTTTGAGACAGACAAATGAACAGATTCTGGAGATGAAGAAGCACACTTTAAGTATTTATTTCTCTGTTTGGAAAATGTATCTGCTTATAGATGAATGTGATGTACTGATGTGTGGTGCTGATATTAACTACATTATGTATAGTATAGTAAGTACAAGTAAATTTTGACCTTGTAAGAACATTTTTTGGAGGACGTATTTCCTCATGAGGAAACAAGTTTATAAATCACATAGAATGATCTGTTTTTAAATCTAAACTAGCAGAAAGTTTTCTGTGAGGGTTAGGTTTATGGGGGATAGAATATACAGTCTGTATAGTTTAAAAACCATTACGTCTATGGAACGCCCCCATAAAACATGAAAACTTAATGTGTGTGTGTGTCCCTCAATGCCATTCTGCAATTATCTCCTCAACACAAGAGAGCAGCACAGATTAACCTCCATCTTTATCTCCCTGTGTTTGTCATTCAGAGGTATAAAGAGAGATCTCTTCTTTCATTCTTTCATTTCAGTACTACATTACGTTATTCTCTTACTTCAATAAGAACAATTACTCCTTTCTCTCATGTTATGTATTATAATCCATACATACCTATAAAACATTCTCTCTTTTGCTCCCTCTCTCTCCGTTTTTCAGTTTTTAATCTCAGAGTACTTCACTCATATACTTGCTTTGTAATAAAAATAATAATAATATATATAATGTAAACGAATTTATTTATAAAATGAAATAAACATTTCACTTAACAATTCTCTATTCCTCTCTATAACCTTTAAAATGTCTTTGTGTTGAAATAAACTTTATTGGTATGACAAATTATGGTACATTATATTGCCAAAGTACTAGAGTGAGAGACTCTTGCTAACTCTCTAACTCTCTCTAGCTCTCTCTACACACACACACACATAGACACATGCAGAAAGGTCAAGCGATGTGATTATAGTTCTGTGTGTATTGATCACAGGTAAACGTGTAAAGTGAGGCAGGGGACAGCTATCGTTTTAGCAGGATCTGTGTGTTAAAACACACCACGTTTCAATTATCTCAAAAGCACAGAAAATCACAGGATAACCTGACATTTGGTGATAAATGGGTGTTGATCAGTCTGGGTGTGGTGGATATAGCCTGTGTGACTGTTTTGTCTGTATGATAAGAAAAGACAGACAATTAGCACGACTAACATGTGCATGCTTCATTCCATCACTCTGTCCTGAAAAAACATCAATAAATCAGTATGAGATGTATAATACACGAGAGTCTGTCACACACACACATTTCAGAGGACAGTGAAACCTCACACTGCAGTGTGATGGTCTCATTTTTTATATGAATTTAGAAGCAGAGAGTCATTTGTTCAAATGTCTCACTTACACACTCTCACACATACACATAATAGGTGGTTAGTTGATTATGGGACATTTGTGTCTTTGTGTGAGCAGGATGCAGAGCAGTAAATGTAAAGTGTAACCTTAGCAATGCAGCACAGATTTAACACACAGAATGCTGCCATCACACACACACACACAGGTTAATGTCCCATAAACCTGATCACTCTCCCTCTAACAGCACGTATGTGTGTGTGCGTTCTCATGTACCTTTTTCTTTTGATCCCGTGACTGTTTCCTGCTCTTCTTCTTTCTTTCCTTTTCGTCTTCCAAGGCATTAACATCCAAATCTTTATTCTTTTTAATCTGAGATGCCGCATGAGCCATTATCAACCATCGGCCACGTCCCCACAGCAACCATACACGCTCATACACACTCCCTCACACACACTCACACATGGCTCCCTCTTGTAGAAACTAAGATGAATGTCCAGAAAAGAGAGGAATTCCAATTCCGGATAAAAATTCCCAATAAAGATCCCAAATGAGTGGGAAAGAAGGATACTAAGAAGGATACCTTTTTCTGTCCTCCAGTCTTTGTCATTGGCTGATCAAGGAACCATATCCAGAGAGAAGATACAGAGAAAGAAAGAAGGTTGGGAGAGAGAGAAAGAGAAGAGAGAGAGTGAGGGAGGAGGGGAGCTGGGGTGGTTACTACGGAAACCACATTCCCGTCTCACCAGCCATCCCCAAACGGTCCTACCTGAACTGTGAGTGCATCGCCGCAACAACAACCATCAATGTGTGTGAGCGCGAATGTATGCGCATACATGTAACCCCGCCCCCTTAACCAGCACCTAAATGTCTGTATGCTGGTGTTAGGGGAGGGCTGATGCACACATTAGCTCATGCATGTGTGACCTCTCGCTCACACATGTACACACACCATGCTATGTGAGGGAGGGTACCACTGCCACTCCAATCCCATTATGTTAACAGCTGACCCACTCAAGATGGAGAGAGAGATAGAGAGAGAGAAGAGAGAAAGAGGAACACGACAAATACAATAATTCTGTGTACCACTGTTAAATCTATATATACATACATACACACAATTACTGAATCTGATATTTTGTGTCTGTTCTTGCTGCATTGTGTATTCCTAATACGTAATTACATATAGATTTGCGTTGAATTCATATTTATGAACAAAGACAATTTTTTTAAAGACAGAAAGAGAGAAAGGGGGAGGGAGAGCGAGAGATGAGAAATTAATAAAGTAGACAGAACAGAGAACTGAAAAATGATCATGGAGCATGCACATTGACATTCTGAGTATGGAGTGATGGCAGCCATATTGGTTTCTGCTGCGTATCTGCCACCTGAATGCAGTGGGGTCCTCAGCAACTCCAAGGCTGCCTCAGTCACTGCCTGTACAAAATACTCAATTAATTAATATGTGTGTGAAAGATAGACAGTACAGTGGACCTTCTATGTTCTGTGTTCCACAAAAGAAAGTCATTTGGGTTTACGGTATGGGGTTGGCCTGCTTGTACTATGATATTTCCCGCAACTGTTGATTTTGGGGTCTTCAAGTCTCATTTAGACTGAGTGAGTGTTCGGTTCTGGATCATGCTCGGTCTGGGCCAGTTCTCTTTGGGTTACAAACACAATGGCACCAATCTTTCATTCTTTCATTCATCCATCTTTCCATTCATACTTAAGCAATGCCAGACTAATAGCTACCAATATTCTAGTCCACAACAGCTGATCACAGCACAGTAAAGTCCAAACAATTCCTGAAAATCTTATCATAATTCATTGGCACAACAAGAGGGTGGGGGGTTGTTTTCTTTTAGGCCAGATTCACTGATTCATCACTGTTTGCAGTGGATCATTAGTTCGTTCACTGATTCATCACTGTTTGCAGTGGATCATTAGTTCGTTCACTGATTCATCACTGTTTGCGATCATTAGTTCTTCACTGATTCATACTGTTTGCAGTGGATCATTAGTTCATTCACTGATTCATCACTGTTTGCAGTGGATCATTAGTTCGTACTGATTCATCACTGTTTGCAGTGGATCATTAGTTCATTCACTGATTCATCACTGTTTGCAGTGGATCATTAGTTCGTTCACTGATTCATCACTGTTTGCAGTGGATCATTAGTTCGTTCACTGATTCATCACTGTTTGCAGTGGATCATTAGTTCGTTCACTGATTCATCACTGTTTGCAGTGGATCATTAGTTCGTTCACTGATTCATCACTGTTTGCAGTGGATCATTAGTTCGTTCACTGATTCATCACTGTTTGCAGTTCGTTCACTGATTCATCACTGTTTGCAGTGGATCATTAGTTCATTCACTGATTCATCACTGTTTGCAGTAGATCATTAGTTCATTCACTGATTCATCACTGTTTGCAGTAGATCATTAGTTCGTTCACTGATTCATCACTGTTTGCAGTGGATCATTAGTTCGTTCACTGATTCATCACTGTTTGCAGTGGATCATTAGTTCATTCACTGATTCATCACTGTTTGCAGTGGATCATTAGTTTGTTCACTGATTCATCACTGTTTGCAGTGGATCATTAGTTCGTTCACTGATTCATCACTGTTTGCAGTGGATCATTAGTTCGTTCACTGATTCATCACTGTTTGCAGTGGATCATTAGTTCGTTCACTGATTCATCACTGTTTGCAGTGGATCATTAGCTCGTTCACTGATTCATCACTGTTTGCAGTGGATCATTAGTTCATTCACTGATTCATCACTGTTTGCAGTGGATCATTAGTTCGTTCACTGATTCATCACTGTTTGCAGTGGATCATTAGCTCGTTCACTGATTCATCACTGTTTGCAGTGGATCATTAGTTTGTTCACTGATTCATCACTGTTTGCAGTGGATCATTAGTTCGTTCACTGATTCATCACTGTTTGCAGTGGATCATTAGTTCATTCACTGATTCATCACTGTTTGCAGTGGATCACTAGTTCGTTCACTGATTCATCACTGTTTGCAGTGGATCATTAGTTCGTTCACTGATTCATCACTGTTTGCAGTGGATCACTAGTTCGTTCACTGATTCATCACTGTTTGCAGTGGATCATTAGTTCGTTCACTGATTCATCACTGTTTGCAGTGGATCATTAGTTTCACGTCCTGATTCATCACTGTTTGCAGTGGATCATTAGTTCGTTCACTGATTCATCACTGTTTGCAGTGGATCATTAGTTCGTTCACTGATTCATCACTGCTTGCAGTGGATCATTAGTTCGTTCACTGATTCATCACTGTTTGCAGTGGATCATTAGTTCGTTCACTGATTCATCACTGTTTGCAGTGGATCACTAGTTCATTCACTGATTCATCACTGTTTGCAGTGGATCACTAGTTCATTCACTGATTCATCACTGTTTGCAGTGGATCATTAGCTCGTTCACTGATTCATCACTGTTTGCAGTGGATCATTAGTTCCTTCACGTGATTCTTCACATATGTATGTTTACTCTGAAACCCTCCAGGGTGTGTATTCCTGTAGCTGTGCTTTTTTTGTTCCTTAGGGAACGTGTGCACATCCCCAGCTCACCAGTATTACCAAAGAGACCATTTCCACCCATCACACCTTGGGGAATAACCCACGATGCATCTGTGCCAAGTTGTTGAACCCAGTGACCTCTGTAGTCATGCGCATGCAGAAACATAATGAGTTGTAACATGAGTTGTGAAACATAATGGGACCACACACGTGCATTCTCCACGTTTCTCAACTCAATGTCCAATCATCATCCTGACATCAGTTCAATCAGACACACCAGTCAAATCATGAGTGACATCAGTCAAATGAGTCAAACCAGCAAGAACGGGCAGATCTGATGACCAAGCCATTCAAATGAGCTAAGCTGTGAAACTAGCAAGCAAAACAAAGTCACAACTATCAGACGAGACACGCTGGTCAGGAGAATCCAATTAGCTTTGTATTTTAGATCAGCAGATTAAAACAGCACAGATAATGTCCCCATTCTTAGAATGTTTTGTAAAAGTTATATTATTAAATATTGTATATTTAATTTATATATCATATATATTATGATAACATCATATATATCATACATCAATATATATATATATTAGTTGTTGGGCATATTCCAGTCTTTACACACTGGCCTCATCATAAGCATTCACTGTGGTGCTCTACTGCCCTCTTGTGGTTTGAAAGAGTAAACTTGTGAAACGTAGCCATAAAGAATAAATAGATAACCAAGAAAACTGTTTTTGAGTTTTCAGACTTCAAACAGTGCAAAGCAATACAGAAGCTTTAATACCATGTATAGTAGCCTAGTTATATCTTACTAACTGAAATGAATACAAATTAACCCTATTTCAAACAACACAAACGACACAAAATGAGCTGTATATTATACTGAGTTCTAACAGTAGCTTAATAATACACTACAGTAGATTTAAAGACACATTCACTAACTGAGTATTGCTGTGGCCGTGTCTCTAAACTGTTCAGCTGCAGAGAAATTACCTGCCAGGGCTGACGTAACCTCCAGGGTAATAAAGCTCATGGTCCTATGGGTCAGATACAGTCAGAGGTCTGCTGGAGGTTAAATCAATGATCTCAGAATGATCATGATTTTTGAAGAACGTATTATAAAACACTGACCACTCCTCCACAGTCTCTCCTTCTTCGAAACCAAGCAAAAATTAACACAAACCGGCATTTATCGTATGGAAAAACAATAAAAGCTTTAATGTTTTGTTCCACGTTAAACAGAATCAGTCCTTCAAGCAGACGCAATATTCATGCAATTACATTTTTAAAGATAGTTTTTTTACATTGAAAATTTAATGCACATTTGATGTGTGCTTGTGCAAACAACATTCACAGTGGCCGTGATGTTTCTGCCTGTTTAACTCCATTTTAATCTTGTCACTTTTACACCACTTTCATTAAACAGAGACGTGAAATGTGTTTGTGTCTGATGGTGTTATCGTCTCCAGTGGGATGTTCTGTGTTTGTGTTATGAGAAGGTTCTGTCTCTGCTACAGGCAGACCTGCTTTTTCTCACATTATACAGATTTGAAAAAAGCGTGGACTGGCTTTTCTGCCCTCTCTCAGCCTTTATACTTCAATCTTTCTCTCTCTTTATGAATCCAGGTCAACCACCATGTCTCTCTCTCTCTTTTAATCTTCTCCTGTGAGAGATGGCAGGTGACTTTAACTCTCTGCCTCTGTATGGTACCCTAGTTAGCCCACTTTATACACACACACACACACACACACACACACACACACACACACACACACACACACACAATATACCAATTGAAAAGCATTACCTTACATCACCACAAAGGGGCAGAGTGGGTTACACAAGATAAACATCAGGTACAAGAGTATGCGTGAACTGAATTTAAACTGAGGTAGCAAACAGGATGCAATTCAAATATAAGGAAGTAGAATTAAAATGAATGACCATAAACATGTTACCATACACACATCGTATGAGTTATGAGTCCAGAAATATTACTCATTAATAATCATTGGTAAAAAAACCTACAAATATTATGTAATTTACATATATTTAAACACCTTACAATATGAAGCATTATATTCAAACCTTAAATCATGTGATTTGCATAATTAAAATGTAAGCTAATTTCTAAGCAATCGTTATATATTTCCTCCATTATGGTTTTTGAAATAACATAGAAGTTGTATAACAATAGACTGAGTGGGTGAAACTGTTCGGGGAAAATGTAAAAGTCCAGATGAGCACTCGGCCCACACACAGTGAGCAACTGAAAGGTATGATGGGAAATTACAGAACCACTTTAGGATTCATAATTACAACAACATGTAAAAGAGCTTGTTTAGCCTGTGTGTCTGTGATCAGCTGTAAAACTGCAGTCACGTGTTGATCACTGTGGGGTTACCCAGCTATCAGGGAACATTCTCCGAGTGTTGGCTAACGTTCTCCAAAAAAAAATGATCAAAAAAGTTCTTGCAGTAGTAGATCGCTTTCTTAACGTTATACATCATATGTCAAAAACAATATTCTTCAATTGTTTGTGGAACATTTTAAAAACGTTACAGAATTTTAAAAAATGCTTAAACAATATACTTAAAACCCAGCAAAAACTTTTTTGAATGTTTCTAGAACATTCAAAACAACATTTTTAATATTTTTTGTTGCTTAATGGAAACATAAGGGAAATGTTCAAACAACCTTAATTGCTTGCTGGGAAATTAGCGGTATCAAACATCAGTCAACTGGCATCTCCACTGGATTCACCAGAGACAAATAAAATAAATAGAGACTTCCGTGAGTGCCACAGACCGGATGGATCACAAAGATGCAGAGTGCTGAGCTAAAACCATCCTCTATTCCATTAATGGCACATTGCCTTGACATTAATCTTTAAGCTTAAGTTAGCTGGATAAATGATCCCTGAAAACCACTGTGATAAAAGAGGCTGAGATCTTAAAAGTGCAACCTGTGATTCCTGCAAACGGCCCATTTTCAGTGTCACAGCGACGAATGTCAACATTAGCCCTGTCTCCATAGTGACAATATCACCCAAGTGTTTCTTAAATGTTAAGCAATGATTTTTGTCTCAAAAGTAACCTTTTGGGTTAAAGTGGCAGAATTTGTTAAATAGAAAATGTTACACACACACCGCAAAGTTCAAGAGTGACAACTAATGTTAGCTGCAGTGTGAACTTGGCTACAGTTTGGTTCGAAACCTCTTTAATATTACGCTACTTTTGAATGTACAAATTATTCTGTTCTTGCAAATGTCAGCTTGAACTGTGTATACAATATGAAAAGTATTACTGATACAATTTAGGGTAAATCACAGACGAAACAACAACTAAGTGACCACCTCTGTGCTTAATCAACATGGAGGAATAAAATGAAAGTATGACAATCAGAAAAACAAAGAAACCCGAGACACTTAATGGACTCAATACCTAGCTAACAATTTAACATTGTAAGAACATTTCTCTAATGTTTCCATTGAAGTCCACTTTGAAGTCTGTAACGTTTTATAAATGTTTTACTAACAATTTAAGAAAACCTTTTTGATATATATAATGTTATAAAAAAGTTCCGCTAACGTTACTGCAAGAACATTTTTGATTCATTTAAATGCTCTGTGTGTGTGTGTATGTGTGTGTGTGTGTGACCATATGTGTGTGCCCATCAGTGGGTCTGTATGCCATCTGTTTGCTTTTGCTGGCACAAGAGTTTCTCTAAGCTGTCAGTTTCACAGTCTTGATCCACACACTTACAAGAGTGATACTTCACAGAGCCCGGCTTCATAAACAACAAAAAACTTTAGGATTATTAAGAAATGTCTCTTACTCACTCACTCACTCACTCGGCTCTGACCTCAGCTACAGTTCTACTAACATTACTGCAAGAAAGTTTTTGATCATTTTAAAAGAACATTTATAGAACGTTAGCCAACGTTCCCTGTTAGCTGGATATGTGTGCATGTGTGTGTTGCTTAGGTTCTCAGTGGGCTTACTTGTATATCATGCACTATATGTCAAAGGGTAATCCACATAAAAGATACACACCTCAGACAGTCAACACCAGTTTTCTGACTTCAGACCTGTCTCACAAGTATACATTTTCAGGGTTGATAATTGATTAAGACCTCCTTATCTGTCCTGATACATTTTAGAAAATGACAAACACATAAAAAGCTTGTAGCGTTGACACCAGACTGTTCCTCTGTTCTTGTTCTATAACTGTTTGTCCTTTCCTGAAAATGTCTCTCAGCTTCACATTAGCACTGTTGTATTAGCTTGTCTGGCTAATAATGGGTTTCATTTCCCAGAACATCACTTCTGTGTTTCTTCTAATGGTCCCTATTTTAAGTGTTATTTGGATAGTCAGTCATCCTCAAAAACATTCAAATCAACACTAAACGCACACAAACACACACAAATGTTGCCATATGTTGTTTACGAGGAGCCTTCATACACGTAATGGTTTTAATACTGTACAAACTGTATATTCTACCTCTTAACACTCACAGAGAATTTGCCATTTTTATTAACAACAATATTTAGTATGTATATTTAGTATATATAACTATTTAGTATGTCATTTTTTTAGGCAATTTAGTTTATGAGGACATTGGGGAGAAGTTCTTACAACCTAAAATTGTAAGCTGGGGAGATACTGAATGAGAAGCATAAAAATGAAACTATAAGATTACTGAATTCAACAAAATCCTTAATAAACAGAAAGCTCTGTACTGAGGAAACAATGACTCTGTTCTAGAGTATGTAACTGCAGTTTGTGTGTGAAATGAGTTTGCACAAACAACATCCCCAACATGAACACACACAAACCACTTCAACTTTATTTTAATAGCTGAAATCAGTATTGTAGGGTGTTTTGGTTGGTGTGTATTGTACATATATGAGAGAAAGAGACAAGGAGAAAGAACAGGCGACTGCTGATTCTCAGTCTGAAACCCCGCCCTGGGGTCGTCAAGGCAACGGACACAGGAGAGTAACCAATGGCGACACAAATAGAGCACCATGAAAAACACCCTCACTCTGAGATAATCTCTCACACTCATACACACACACACACACACACACACACACACCTCTTTCAAAAGCTAAGCTCATTTCACACTCATTAACAGCTTTAAACCTGAAATCACAATGCACTTACTACCCCTCCCAACCATCTCATCTCCTCATTTTATTTGACCTTCTGCAACAACACTACATTACCCAGACATTTCAAGATCATTTTCATTGCCCTAGACACAGAGTCACCTCAAGAACAAGTCCAGACTTACACATTTCCCAGCTAATAATTTTAGGTTGTAAAAATGTTTCCCTAATGTTTTCAATAACAAAAACATTAAAAATGTTACTTTGAACGTTCTAAGCTGGTGGGGACATTTTTTTGGTCCTCAAGAGGAAACAAGTTTATAAATCATAGGAAATGATCCTTTTTGAAAACCTAAAATAGCAGAAAGTTTCCTGAGAGGTTAGGTTTAGGAGTAGGGAGTAGAATATACAATATACAAAACATTACATCTATGGGGTGTCCCCGTAAAATAGCCTCACCCTCATGTTAATGCAAATGTGTATGCTGCTATTTTTCAGTTCGGTTTGGTACTACACACACCAGTTGTGTGTTTGTCAATGCTATTGTGGTTTAAGATTAACAATTAGTCACGGCTCACATTTTTAAGACACAAAGCTATTTTGTAATTCACTTTTTTTAGGTTCACTGTTTCTTTAAGAGAGAGCCATCCATAATTAGCATAAAACCCAGAGAGAACGAATCATGCAGCTCTGATGCCAATCTGCGGTCATTAGCCACATTAAAGAATCAAGTTCAAATCTGCTGGTACATGCAGACACAAGCAAATCCATCAGAATAAATCTACTGCAGCTTTCCATTAGTCTAATTCTTCATCCGTTTTTATTCAGTTCCAAGCTCTCGGTTCAGTTAAAACATTACATGCGTGCACACACATGCTCAGAACTGATCATCTCTCGTGAAAAGCTGTACTTCATTTAGTGTTTCTGACACAAGCCTTGATGATTAACTGAAGATTAATATCCACAATAAACATCTTTCTCTCCGTGCCTTTATTTAGCCTTTAATCACTGATCTCAAGTCAGTCTTTATCACAGCTGGAAGGCAAAACAAACACCTGACTGTGTTAAACCAAATTAAACCAAAATCCCTGTTCATATTATGATTCCCTCCATGAACTGATCATCATGAAACCACATGATATGAAGATTCTGCTAAACGTGTTACCAGTACATAACTGCACCAGTGAATCATTCACAATGAAAACAGCAACACGTCTTAGGAAATTTCACATCATGTTGACATGTATCAAACTAAAAAATTTGATACATTTTGATAAATTGATAAATTTGAGTCAGACACACACACACACATGCTCAAAGAAAGATGAAGAATTATGGCCTTCTGCTAAAAGCTCCGTTACAACTATAACCAGAATGCAAGTCCTACAAAGTGTGCGTGTGTGTGTGTGAATACACTTACAGTCATCTACAAACCATGTTTTATACCTCTTTTGCTGGTGAGGGTGTCCCTCATTTAATCCAACATAATACACCATTAGCACTGTCATTTCTTTTTCTCTAACCACTGTTCTTTTTCTGGGAGTGATTGATGGTCTCTGATGCATTTGTGCACTTGATTCGAGAATCTGAAAGCTGGAATATGGCCAGATGATGGATTGTGGGCAGGAGAGTGAGCAGTGTAGGCAGATATCTCAGGTCAGAACTGGAGTCTTTCACACACACTCATCTGCATTAAAACCCTTCAATCATCCATACCTGGTGCTGAATATAAATATATCTAACATAATCTGATTAGTCACATAATATGTAGCATCACTCACATTCTGTCAATCTCTTCATGTAATCCCACGTGACTCCATGATGGTGAGATCAGATCTCTGTGTGGGCCATACAGTCTGTTGTAGGACTCCTTGTTCATACATACATCTCAGTTGAGTATTACAGTTAAAGGGATAGTTCACCCAAAATGAACTATTTTGGGTGAACATTCTTCCATTATTTACTCACCCTCATGTCATTCCAATTCTGTATATAGGACCTGTATATAGGTCACAAATAATATATATATTTAGACTTTTTTGGTCTGAGGAACACAAAAGAAGATATTTGGTGAACAATGTTGGTAAACAAACAACAGCACTCATTGAGTTTCATTATATGGACACATTTCTCAGAATATCTTCTTTTGTGTTCCACAGAACAAAAAAGTCACACAGGTTTGGAATGACATGAGGGTGAGCAAATGATTACAATGATAAAAACTGGGTGAACTATTCCAGCTAACAGGGAATGTTCTCAGAATGTTGGCCACATTCTTAGATCTTTCAAAATAACATTTTTTAGTTTTTGTTACTATTTTTAACGTTTCTGTTTGTAATGGAAAACATTCTTACAACCTAAACTTCTTAGCTGGGATCCCTTCAATGGCAAAGATTGTTTGGAAATCTATATTGACATTTCATTCTGACACACTGAAACAAAAGATATAAACAAACATCTTGAAAACATTTTTGATAAGGCAGTCTAATGTGTAAGAATCTAATTTGCACAGTATTGTAATTATACTGCAAGTGTGAGGCATCATGCATCTATTTCTAATGACATCCTCTGTGGGAAAGCTGGAGTTAGAAAGAACGGCTTAGAAAAACGACATTTTTCAAAAGCCCAAATTTAATATCAACGCCTACAGCAATAGCACAAAAGTCACATAAATTGAGTAAACATCCATTAACCAGAAAGTGTGAGATACTCTGACTTCTAAGCTTACTCATTTGAGTGTTGCATTCTCTGCCATGACCTATCAGGCTTTGCCACTCGATTTTCCATAATTCACATCTGTAGCTACTCACTGTACGATACAGCCACGAGTGGGGTGTGTCTGTAGCCTCTGAGCATGTTTCATTTGCTCGTTCTCGCCACTATAGTGGAAATAAATGGAGTAAATCACACTTCACGCCCACATCAACACTTGCACATTTTGCTATATCCATTCTCGACACAAAAAAACAACCAGCGTGCTGATTTAAAGCCATAACACATAATCAGGCTGAAAACATGAGTTGAGCAAGTGCACAGCAAAAAAACTCATTATAAAGGCACAAACAACTATAAGAGGAACTATTAGTGCTGGTTTCAGTAAACAGGGTGTGTAATGGAAAACCAGGTAAAGGGTTTTAACCATTTATACACACTAAACTAGTAAAGCCAATAACTAAAACATGAAATCAATAGCAAACTACAGGGTGTGTGGATACACGAGGACACACCCATAATTACACCATGTTATTTCTTGCATTTTTGAAGCTATGCATTGTGTGTGTTTCACACTCTGTCACATATACTGCATTGTTGAGTGGTGGAAGTTTAGCAGTGAGTGAGTTCTGCTAGTAACCTAAAAGTTGCAGGTTCTAATCCTGTGAGGGCTCCCAATTACCAATGTGCCACTGAGCAATTCACTTAACCCCCCAGGTTATTCCAGAGAGACGGATTCTGTTGTAAGTGTCGAACTCACGGGAAATGTATTTTAGGAGTTGCCAATTTTGTATGAATTTGTACAATGTGATTTGTGCAAAAACGTACAAATTTGTTTTTTATTTTATTCAAAGATAACCCTTACAGAAAAGATGTCAATTTCACGTAGGCAAACACATCCCTTTTTCATCATTTTTGTTTGAATCTCATGTAAATTCCTTTGAGAATCAATCAGGGAATCACCTGTGAAACATATTTGCAATTAATGTGTCTTTTCTGTAAGGGAAATAACCACCTGTACTTATCTGGAGTGTGTCATGATGACAGCATAAGTGTAGTTAAACAGAAGAGAAGTGTGTTAAAAGTGACTCTTGCAGGACAGCGTGTACAGTGAGGTTGCAGGCAGTACAGTCGGGTACAGTGTACAGTATGTGTGTGATCCGGGCCAAAGTACTTCACTGCTGCAGAACTAAATGAACAGCAGTCTCAGAACTCAGAATGCTTTATCAGCACTTCACACTGTTACAGCTAATGCTGCCGGGTGTTTCCTAATAAAGTTATATCAGATACTTACACACACAGAACTAATGGATTGACACACACACAACTAATGGATTGACACACACACACACACACACACTACAGCAGTGTTTAACTATTGTATATCATGTTCAACTATCAATACTTTTTGTAAAACAGATCGACGCTGCGTTAAAATGACAACAAATACACCTCCCAGCTAACAGGGAATGTTCTCAGAACATTGGCTAATGTTCTTAAAAAGTTCTCTCAACGTTACCAAAAATGTTCTTGCACTAACATTAGTAGAAAGCTTCTTTAATGTTCTATATCATATATATCAATAAGGTTACTCTTAAGTAGTGGAATGATTTAAAAAGTTACAGAATTTAGAAAAAATTATTTAGAAATGTGAATAAAATTAAATATTATTGTTATAAAAAAACTAATATTGTTAGCCAGGCTGTGACTGCACATTCTACATCATAGTTAATATGCCGCTTGGCAACTGTGAACAGTCAGGGATAATAAATTAGGCTAATAAACTGTATTACTTTGCTGAACAATTGTTTAATTGTTAAAGATAAATTGTTAAACTGTTGCTGGTAAAATCAGTGTAAAATCATTGTAACACACAGCCTCTTGTGCCTTTTCGCTTTAATAAACACCACTGGACTGTGAATACTGATTGGCTAATCAGTTCCGTTGATTAATATTAATCAGTAAATTGTAGTCTGGGCTAGCAGCAAATATATCTCTCAGAGATTTGCATGTCACTCTATTCAGCATATAGTCTAACCACTCTCTCTCTCTTTCTCTCTGACAGGTTTAAAGTTTCTGTCTTGGCCTGCTCCTCTGTGTGCTATATTTTTCTGGACTGGCGTTTGGAACCGTGTGTGTTGGATTCTCTTGCAGACATCGGAGAAGCTGGGAATATCTGTCTGTTTGCTCCGGAGTGGGATTATGTTCAGAGAGAGAGAGAGAGAGGTAGAGAAAATAAAAAACGAAATATTTGAAAATGGGGGCTTTAAGTTTAGGCTATAAGGTTTTGCGTTAACAAACGCGTAGGAATGCAACTATTTCTGCATGTCTTTGTATGTTTCTGTGTGTTCGTGTGCACATGTGACGCATGTGTCTACGCATGTGCAGTTTAGCAGACTGATGGATTGCCTTTCTCCTCAGCCCCCCCCACCAAGCTCCATGGCAACGGTTTCTCTAGCTCTGATATGATTTAGTGCTTCAAGCCCCTTTAAATACACTCTCTTGATTTAGACCAAACCACCCTCTCTCTGTTTACATCATCCCTCTCACTCTTCCTGAGTGTCACTTTATTTTCATGCCTTGACATCTGGACCTGTTCACCTTCTCTGTATCTTCTCTTCATCCTTTCCTTTCTGAAATTCCTGCTTTTCTTTCTCCTGTCATTTCCTTTCTCTGCCTGAAGAGGTCTGATCTGGCTGTTGCTGATCTCTACAACTAAAGGGTTCACAGCTGTGTTGCACGTACGAAAGAGTGTGAGAAAAGTGTAGCTGGAGTGACAGATAGAGATCGAGTGAGAGGAAATGAGAAATCCTCCGTTTGCCATCAGGACTGCTGATCGGGAAGAAGAAGAATCAAGAAACGGAGTAAAATTACAAAAAATGAAGATAATTATAGAACACTAAGCAAACATTATTTTAATAATCAGTAGTTTATCTTGTTTTCCAGAAAATGTTGTAAAAAAAACAAGATCAACTCTAAAGTGCATTCTGTTGGTTTTTAACCATAAACCTCTATAAACAACAATGAAATAATTCCACATATTGTCTGAAAACATATTTTAAGCTTTAGATTAAGATTTCAGGGTTCTTTGCGTTTATTTTGACACTCCCTGACACTGACTGTGATCTTGGGTAACAACATGGCGACAAGAGACATGACAGTGATCGTCTGTCCGCTGATTGGGCCGAGATAAGAGACATGTTACTGAACATCAGTCCCTAATTTTAACCCTCAAATATGACAAACGTATCAGTGCGTGACAAGAGCGTGACGTCAACGTGTTACATAAAAGAACCGTTCTGATGACGGCTGCCACTGTTTTATTTCTATGTGTCGGTCTGTCTTGTCTCAATCTCTCCTTCTTTCTCTTGTTTCCATGACTACAATAATTAACACATGGTTATCTCAGTGTAGTAACAAGCAGGCCGCCACACACGCATTCTCACAAAATGTCTTTCTTGCCAAAACCTTTTACTAATAGCTGAGGTAAATGATGCCTGTCTGAAAGGTAATGAAATATCCCTCAAGCTTTATTTGGTTCTTGGCTTCTGTTTAGGGCCAAGCAGTTGAAAACTACATACTGTGTATCATTACTGAAGACCTGTTTTGTACCATCACTGTTTTTTTAAAGCTGCAATCTGTAACTTTTCCATTAAGGTCTCACACACCTACACTGTGGGGACCAGCCAGCGGTCCCCACAAGGGAAACTGATTATGAAAAATATTCTAAATGATGCTTTGTTGAAAATGTAAAAATCTCTAAGGATTAAGGGATACAGTCTATATAGTATAAAAGCCATCATCTCTATGGAAAGTCGCCACAAAGCATAGAAACCTAACGTGTGTGTTTGTGGAGGAGGGAGCAGTCTGGCCCTTGGAGGCTCAAAGATATCATCAACCTCAAAGCAGAGCAAGAAAAGCATTGAAAAGTATTACTCAAACATCAGACTACACAAACGCATGTCATTACCAGACGTGCTGTTGTGGATGACTGCATGTTTTTCCTCACATTCCTACATAACTGCACAACAGGACCTGTCGATCACTTCACATTTCACAATATGCACATTCACATACGGCGACACGCACAATCGCACGCAGGCGTAAACATGCACGCACAGACTTGTGCAAACAGACGCAAAACCCGGGATTCATCAACAGTAACACCAACACGAACACTAACACTAACACACACTAACACTAACACTAACACCAACACTAACACCAACACTAACACCAACCCTAACACCAGCCTAACAACCAGTCCAACAACACCAACACTAACACCAACCCTAACACCAGTCCTAACACTAACACCAACACTAACACCAACCCTAACACCAACCCTAACACCAGCCCTAACACCAGTCCTAACACCAACACTAACACCAACACCAATCCTAACACCAATCCTAACACCAGTCCTAACACCAGTCCTAACACCAACACTAACACCAACACTAACACCAACACGAACACTAACACCAACACTAACACTAACACCAACACTAACACCAGTCCTAACACCAACACTAACACCAACCCTAACACCAGTCCTAACACTAACACCAACACTAACACCAGCCAACACACCCTAACACCAGCCTAACACCAACCTAACACCAAAAACACCAACACAATCCTAACACCAGTCCTAACACCAGTCCTAACACCAACACTAACACCAACACTAACACCAACACCAATCCTAACACCAACACTAACACCAGTCCTAACACTAACACCAACACTAACACCAACACCAATCCTAACACCAGTCCTAACACCAGTCCTAACACCAACACTAACACCAACACTAACACCAACACCAATCCTAACACCAACACCAACACCAATCCTAACACCAACACTAACACCAATCCTAACACCAATCCTAACACCAGTCCTAACACCAACACTAACACCAACACTAACACCAACACTAACACCAACACCAATCCTAACACCAGTCCTAACACCAGTCCTAACACCA
>JAZGTH010000083.1:4622500-4627500 GCA_036877525.1 Chromobotia macracanthus | reverse complement strand
AAAATCGATCCCGGTTTTCAGACGGTTTCCTGGAAAAACCTCATTTAAATCTGCTGCTCTGGTCATCCACACAACTGGATAAAAAAGTTGGTTAAGCATGAGTTTAAAAAGTACTGCATTTCTGTCTGTCTTTCATGAGTGTTGACACAGCCAGGCCGGTTGGGCACACATTTACCCTTAGTGTGCGGTTCTCATAGCCTGTGCTGTGGCTCACACAACAGTCTAAATAAACCCTTCATTTACACAGTCTAATTCTGCTCACATCTTTTCATTCCAACGCTGGAAATCACTGCAGTATGTAAATGTATCATGAAAATCAGCCCACTCAGTATGGCCACCTGGGCATCCCAGTCGACAGTTGCCGTGACAACATGACTACTCATAAAACCAAGTGACACTTTGTTCTGTTGTTCACTGGCCTTGAAGTTAGAAAAATATGATGAATATATGATGAACTTCAGACTTGAGATTTCAGACTTGCATTTCTTCACATATTTAGTTGTAGCTCTAATTTGTTCTGAAAAGGTCGTATTATAATTCATTATAGTTAGAAACAATTTTATTTAAACTGGACTGGATGACATTATCTAGCTGAAACAGGACATTCCAGGACACCATGAATTGGCATCATAGCATATTAGGACATCAGAGTTTCTGGCTCGTCTCAAGCAATGGAAGTCAAATCCAACCAGCTTTTAGCAGCATGAATCCACACTGATGCCGTGCAGTGTGTTTACAGAGACACTTTTAAATGTTACACTTACATTCAATAATGTCACAGTCAAATGCTGTACACTTCCTGTAGCCCAGCAGGTTTACATCTTCTAAATGATTGAAAACTTCAACATGTGCAAACAAATATACTAGCAGAAAAATAAAATATAATCTTTTGTATGATCACACCACTTGAGCCTGAGGCGCCACTAGGGTTTTGGGGCCCCCCTCTAATCGGTTCACGTTCTGGGGGGTGGGGGTTGTCCAACTTATTTTGTTTGCTATTGCGTTACAGGGCCAAGCCCCCCCCCAACCAAGGGCCCCTGTTACTCTGATCCACTATTACCCCCATCTGATGCCCCCGACATGAGCAGGACCTTGTTAATAGTTCATGGTTGGGGCCCACATGATTTGCAGTATGCCCCTTGGCATTGTTCTAATCCTGCCTGTGCTGGCTACATTCTCAGAACATTGGTTAACGTTCTCTTAAAGTTATCACAAAGTTCTTGTGGTACTGTTAGTAGAAAGCTTTCATAAGGTTAATTATCATATCAAAAACGTTATTCTTAAGTTGTTAAAAATGTTTGAATAACATTAATCTAGCCAAGCAATAATGTTAATACAATATCAAACATTCCTAGAACATTCAAAATAACATTTTTATGCTTTTGTTACTTTATGCAAATGTTAGGGTAATGTTCTTACACTTTAAAATTGTTAGCTGGGTACTAGGGAATGTCTGTGATTTAAATTTGCTTATTTCACCTCCTTTCTTTCACCACCTTCTGTGTGAGTGTGTATCTAGAACTTATTTCCCAAAGTGACCGTCTGGCTGTGCCTCAATGCTCTAGTGCCCCGTCAGCTCTGATAAAAACTCTCCTGAACGCTCTGTCACACACACACACATTCATTATTACTTTTCATATCATCTGAGGCACGTTCACAAATTAATCAATTACTTTTATTTGTATTCTACATCTGTCTCTGAGCTTCTCTAAACGTCTTTACACCTAACCATTGCACATTACGCAACTTATAGAACTGGAACCAAATTATTATAATTTAGTTTGTGCCGCAACATCTTGTGTGTAATTTCTGCATCACTACCATTACCAAATGGAACTGGTAAAATTATGCTTTCAAACAGATTTCCTGGACACACCCCCATCTGTCATTGGTCAGTCAAACAGATAGCCCCGCCTTATGCTCAAGCCATTGGTTGAGTCAACGTTGCTCTGTACAGCTGGTCAAGATGCTGAGCAATATTTTGAAATCAGCACCATGACTAGCAACTAAGGGCTCAAAATGACTGTGTACTTTGGTTTCATGTACTGTGTGTATTAGAGGGCACATCAGTGCTTACAGACTCATTTAGAGCAGATCAGTGCTTACAGACTCATTTAGAGCAGATCAGTGCTTACAGACTCATTTCCTTTTAAAAATAAAGCAGTTCCTGGGCCAGTTACATAGTCTTGAGAGAGTGAGAGACAGAGAAAGAACACATAATCACAAGCCTTGTTAGTTCTTCCATACACCTGTCAAGCTTTGTTGCTATGGTGATCATTCCATTACCCATCACCATGGTTACACTCTCTTGCCAGCCCACTTGCAAGGTTTTAGGAACCTGCGAATAACGTGCGATTCTCCTTTAACACCATCAGCCTGGGAGAGAGAGAGAGAGACAGTCACATACAAACTGTGAGGGTGAACAAGAGACAGATCTTACCTCCTTTGGAACCTCTGATGCTGTATAAAAACAGGAAAAAAGACAGAAACCAGTGACTGTGCTTTTGCATTTCCAAGAAAAGGGATGTCATGGGTAACCGTGGCAACAAGCATCACTAATAGATGGCGGTGGGAAAAAAAACACTGAAACTCTGTTTAGTTCCACTGGCTTGTTTAGAAACAGAGTGAGACATTCCACTGCGCTGGCATGAAAATCAACATATTATGCATATTAAATATTCAATGCAAATTAATAAATAGTTCAATTAAAAAAAAAATGCCTACCTGCTATGCTTTACATGTGGAGTTCAAAGCAGCGTGATACTGCTACAGTACTCATTTACAAAGAAGGCTGAGGACACGCTCATTTTATGGTGTCTTAAGTCTAAGATGAGAAAATGGTTAAACAGTCCATTATTTTTTTATGCTGTAACAAATGTTTCCACTAACTGTGACCTGTGCTAGAAGGTGATATAATATCACACTTAGCATGTTATTCCCTCAAGCATTTCTCATAATCGGTATCCATGCATTGGATTCTGCCTCCTCAGCCATTCTGCACACTTTACACGGGCTAATTAAACAGTCTATAATTCATCATAAACAGGAGGTGGGAAAACGAGAAATGATAAATCTGGCAAATTTTAAAAGGGTGGAGAAGTTTTCAGAGCTTTAGAGGAAAAGAACTGGGAGGTCAACAAACCCTAACAAAGCCTTCTCAACCTGCTGACCCAAAACTAATGCTACACAACTCTCTATCTCAGCTCTAAGCAAGCTAATAACACACTGTGTGTGAGTGCGCGACAAAGGGCAGGTGGATAATACAGATGAGCTAGGAAGGCTGAGCGCAGCAGAAGACAGAATGAAATCCACTGGTCTGGTCTGTCAGAGAGAGAAAGAGAAATGGAGATGAACGGAGGGGAGAGTCAGCTAAAGCGAGTTTGATTAATGTGTGCTAGTCGAATGTGTTTGGTCAGGTCAGAGAACAGAATGGGGTTAAGACCTACAGTACACACACACACACACAGACGTGCATTTAACAGAAGGAAAAGAGAACAATTTGGCTGCACAAGTCATTTCAACTTGCTCTTTGTAATCTTGACTGGTGTGGAGTTGAGATAACTTATAAGAAATAGTTGGAAAATTGCTTAACCTGTTTTTTTAAGTCATACCAGTCAGGATTTGAACTATTAAGTTGAAATGACTTGTATAGCCAAGTTGATTAAACATTAATTTTTTTTTTTAAGGCAGCATTGTATTTTTTACAGTGTAGACATCAAATAGTGATAAAAAGTCGGGGAACTACCCAGCTAACAATTTTAGGTTGTAAGAACGTTTCCTTAACATTTCCATTAGCAACAAAATGTTAAGAAAGTTGTTTTGAAAGCAATAAAAACGTCCTGTTTTTTTAGACATTGTATTCATGTTATTAGCTTGGTTATATAAGAACATTATACAAACTTTCTAAATTCTGCAACGTCTTTAAAATGTTCCACTAACAACTTAAGAATAATGTTTTTGATATATATGATCGAAACTTTCTACTAATGTTCCTGCAGGAATGTTTTTGATGACTGTGAAGAACTTTGACTTTGTAGACAAAGTTAGCCAATGTTCTGAGAACGTTCCCTGTTAGCTGGGTACGTTCAACTCTTGATCTAACATGTTTCCTCTCTTGCACACACTTTCAAAATATTTATCACACACACACAGCAGGAGAACACTCAACAACACACATACAAAACTAGAGCCTGCGTGCACTGCATGCGACAGGATTACTGTAGAGGAAATAAACTTTATGAACTGACACAGAGAGGAGAGAAAGCATGTGTTAACAGAGGTGTGGAAAGCACAGCCGTTGATATCTGGCACAGTTAGAGCCTTCAGAGAAAAAACAGACTCCAAACAACTCCAGACTAACACACACACTGAACACACACTAACTATAAGGACTGTCCGATGACCAGGGGCACGTGTCAAAGCTCAGACCTTTAACTATCTTGTGACAGAAAACAGCCTGGCTACAACAACACCAGCTGAGCTGAGAAAGCTGAACAACACTGATACACACATGCCCAGAACTGATGAATTAGTTTCAGGGCATGTCAGGCTTTCCTCAGTTCAGATGTTGGATGTTTGAGGGAGTTACACGGGGTTATTTTAGTTCGCTTGTCAGTAATATAATGCAAGAAAGAACACAGGCTGTGAAAGCCTTCATATTACATACACAACACACACACAGCTCAGTATATAAGGAAATAATAATAAAATTACTCTGACCGAATGCTAGACATCTTCCCACTTTGTATAAACTAACATCGATGTCTGATTATATTAGAACGTGTTGTAATTTGCTTGTGCTATAAATACATCCGAATATTCTCATTGGTTGGTTTAGTTCTTTAAACTAAAGCCGAATAAAACATTTGTCAGCAAAACAGCATGCTGGGTATTGTGGGTGATATTTTAAACTTAAGAAAAACAGCATGCTGGGTATTTAACTTAATTTTATACATAATTAATTTAACAATACACATTATTCTTCATTTTATTGTTTACCC